>JAOPJI010000101.1:16687073-16701919 GCA_027122695.1 Merluccius productus
TACGCAAAGTGTACACTGTTGCGCACTCAGCGTTTTGGCCGTTTTGAGTACACATACGGGTCCTTTCAAGTACACTTCTTTTGCCGGCGATCATAATCGGAACACCCTACGTACTCAAACTACGTATACTAAGTACGGGAAGTACGGATATCGGAACACAGCCCAAGACAAAAAACAACCATCGGTATATATTTGTTTGTTATTAGGCTGAGGTGTGAAGATGATTGGAGAGGTATATGAACTTCTACCTTCATCAGGACGAGCGAATGGATTTTCTGCTCGGCCCGCAGGCGCCTCATGCTGCCTCTGATGGCCTGTATGCTGTCGCTCTCGAGGCTCGCTCCGGTGGAGGCCAGCTCGATGGAGCCCAGGTAGCCCACCATCATGCCCACGTTGAGGATGTCCTCACCGCCGGGCTCCAGGCCGAGGTCGGCCCCTTCCGCCGCCTCCGCCTCGTGCTGCTGCTCCTGGTCTTGGAGGTTCAGGTGGTGGAAGTCGGTCTCGAGAAAAACCGAGTCGTCGTTGAGGAACCTCACCATCTCCTCTTCCGAGAGCAAGTTCGGGTTGCTACGGGAACGGGAGGTGCGCCGGTACGCGGGGAACTCCGACGGCTCCGACGGCCGGCGGGCTTTGGACGACGAGGACGAGGTCGTCACCGCCGCCCTCTCCTTGTCCGAGCTGCTGGACGAGTGGCTGGAGTTCTCGAAGATCATGTTGAAGATGCCGCCGGACTGCAGCTCCGCCACCACCCTCTCTGCCCGGTTGATGCCCAGCTGCTTGGAATCCATCTTGGGCTTGTACCACCCGCCGTGGGGCCCCGCTCCCGCTTTGCCGCCATTGTTGTTGTTGTTCGCCCCGCCGCCGTGGTGATCGTCGTACTCGTCGTCGCTGGAGCAGGAATCCAGGTAGGCCGCGGGCGTCGCCGAACTGCCGTGGGGGCGGTTGGCGGCGGCGCGCTGGTGGTGGTGGAGGTGATGGCGCCGGTGGCGCTCGCCCTCGGCGATGACCAGCCTCAGGACCCCGGAGCAGCGTCCGATCAGCTTGACCACGTCCTCGTGGGACGCCTTGGAGACGTTGATGTCGTTCACGTCCAGGATGTGGTCCCCGGAGCGCAGGCCCACGTACTCCGCCGGGCTGCCCTTCAGGATGCAGCTGAGGACGCAGGGGCTCTGGCCCGACAGCGTGAAGCCGTAGCCCGCCCGGCCACGCGCCACCTCCACGGCCCGGACGCGACCCTGCTGGCCGCCGAGGGCCGCAGACATGGGCTGGGACAGGTTGAGGCCGCTGCCGCCGACGGCGCGCCTCTTGGACAACGTCTCCGATTGCCAGAACATCGCGTCCTTGGAAAAAACGGGGACAGAGACGGGGGCCCGTCTCCGTCTCGATGTCCAGAAAGTGGAGCAGGTTAGTTTTCACACAGAATGTGCACAGCGAGCCAACATGGCGTTAGTGGTGCGGTGGGATATTGGAGCGCCGGATCTGAATGTCACACGGGGGTGGTGGTCGTGGCATCAGTCCTGACAGGATCCCGCCACCGCCTCCATCACTGGGCCGATCCCTTCATGACACTTCATGAGCCTGGGTACCTGCAGTGCAAAGGAGCACAATTGAGACGGCGTCCCCTCCTCAGCCATCACGTGTCATCACGTTCACTTCCCCCCCCCCCCCCATTTTTTTTACAGAAAAAGACAATATAGCATTAATACATGTAATAACATTACATTGGGGAAAACATGGCACCTTTAAGGAAAGATAACGCAATAACGGAGGCGTTGTTTTAATTGCAACGCATGACCCTGAGATATGAAGCCCACACTGAACAAGTTTAAGTTTAAAACCCCAAACTGGTCCCCATCATCACACAATGTTGGCTGCTAGCAAGGATAGCTATTATTATAACAACAACGACCGAGACGAACTTTGAATTATGACATTTTGTTTTGCATTACTTTGTGTTGCTGTTGCTCACATTGGCTGCTCACTTGGATTTATTTTAAAACATCCTTATTAAAACAAAAACACACATATACACACATATATCTATTTATATAAATACATATCTCCGATACGCTGGCCCGACGTGTATCTAACTTAAAGCTGTTATTTAAGCGGAGCTAGCCATGTTTTGACCGTCTTCGCGGCGTAGCAGCAGGGCGTGTTTTTCGGCCATATGCGACACCATCGCCCCGTTACCGTTAACCGTTAGTTAGCACAAGTCTCGAGACTCGTCATTTTCTTTTTCTTTTTTTTTTCTTCTCCACGCGCAGCCACCCATGCTTATTGCCCGTAGTCCCGCCTCCTCCCTTCGGAAGGAACATTGGAATGTCCGCGCGTCGCCATGACGACGGAAACGTACACACACCTTTTCACGTCCGGCCATTGGCCTCCCCGGCTTGTCAGTCACACACGCACACGCACACGCACGCGCGGAGGAGAAGAAAAAAAAGAAAAAAAAGTCCACTCGGAAAAGTTTGACTGAGAAATCACACAAAGTTTTTTGGGTTTTTTTTAACCGTTAACTGTCCCCACGCCACGCGCGCGTTGCGTGGCGAAACTCGACGGCTTGCGTCAACGTTAAAAAAAAAAAAAAAAAAACACAAACAAACAAACATGGACGCGACCGACGGCGTCCGTGCTTTTACGCCGACAGAAGACCATTTAGAGAGACAGACAGAGAGACACACAGGCAGACAGAGAGAGAGAGACCAGCTGGCTAACGGTATATGACTGCAGGGTTGTAAAAAGCAGGGCTAGCCTTAGACGAGTGAAAAAAAAAGGGGGGAGACGCGGATCCCTTTTTTATGCCCCAATATCGGCTCTCTGCTAACGGGTCCAAAGCCACTTACTTGTCGGCGTCCGAGGAGGAGGAGGAGGAGGTGAAGGCGGGTCCCATAGTCCGGTCGCTAAGGTTAGTGAGGTATGGCTGCTCAGGGGGCGATGGGTAAACAAAAGGAGGAGGACGAAGGAGGAAAAAAAAAAAAGGGAACCGCACCATCTGGCGAAGTTAACGTTGTTTGAGGAGCTGGAGGAGGAGGAGGAGGAGGTGTGCTTTAGAGGAGGAGGAGGGGGGATCAAGATGGTTAGGGGTTAGAAATAGGCTAGATCACATTCCTTAAGCTATTTTTTTAACTTTACATTACATTATCACGCCTCCCCTTAAGCTTAAGTCAATATTATGGGGGAGTGGTGGATGTTTAATTGAACGTAGCCAACTTAATTAAAGTCGTTGGAAAAAAAAAAAAAAAAAGCATGTGTCTTCTTCTTCTTCGGGACACATACACGACTTACACAATGTTAATATTGTAACATAGATGGTGGCAAATGAGCCGTGATTATAGATAGTGGAGGATGATTAAGTTGCATGGTCCAGGTGTCTCTGTCCTCTCGCCATGTGGGTTTAGGGTAACAACGGGTGTATACTTAAGCAGCCATATGGCAGCTGCCTTAATCCTATTAATAGGGAGTAATGATGGAGACCTTTTTCTTAATGAGGTGTTGGGGACAAAACTAACACAATGCCTAAATAGCAACATTAGCATAACATGACTATTATACCTAAGTATACATAAGTAGAGGACTGTTGATGGAACCAAGTGAAAGTTATATAGGCTACATGTCGTTATGCACAAGGACATTGGAAATGGTATCACAACCAGTTAAAATATACTAGCTAGCAATTGTGATAACTGTCTGGACATTTACAATAGTTATACTATGTAATACTGCCTTAGTCCTATTGGACTGTTTTGTTAAATACAGCCTCTTCTGGTGCGACATTGCAAAATATAAGTCCTCAAGACACAGCACTACAAAGTAACACATTTCTATAATGCAAATGTAATAGCAGTAATACTGCATTGACTTATATAGGCTAGCGCTTTAAAAAAAAAAAGTAATTAATTGTCATATTTAAAAGTGTGATTAATATCTACGAGCTAACAAGACTTAGAGGATGTATTTATTTATTATTTGAATACATTGTCTTATTACCGTGACCAAATTCAATCTGTCGCATCAATGTTAAGTCATAATGTGTGAAGCACAGAAACTAATATTCATGTAAAAGTCGTGTTTTAGACCCCACCCAAAAGTAAACAGGTTTTGATGCAAGAAGTTCTGGACTTAACTTCTCTGCAGCTAAACATGTTTTTCTTTCATAAATCTAAATAAAATAAAGCTTTAGTCAAAAAAAGAAAACTAATATTGACAAGTACAAAACAAAACAAATCTTTTTCATGATTATACTTCGCTAAAACTCCTCACCTGTTGAATTGTCAACGCTGTAGTTGGTCACAACTACAACCTTCAGTGACCCAAGACAACACATTAAGACGTAACAAAGTAGTCTGCATGCTTCAGCAAGCTTCACTGTACACGTTGGGATGTACATCTACACATACACACGCTTCTTAAACTGAGTCTAAGGGGAGAGCCTTCCACACTTCTAGCTAACTCAAAAACAGGTGATCATTGAAGAAGCAATCATTGTAAACCCTCGTCTGTGCAATCCCTTGTCTTCTGTTCGGTCATTCGTTGAGTGTATGCGTTCGTCTGGAAACATGACAGCAATGCATCACATTACCTCACCGTCTATTAAAAGTTGGTACATCTGTAGACAGTTAATTTGTCATGCAACATGGCTTTTTATATTACTTTACAATCATGTGTGTATTACTTTACAATTAATGTGGAATTTTTTTTACATGGTATAAGAAGGTACTCCATTAAAAAGATGACAAATGTTTCCAGTCTTATTACAACAATAACATTGAAATCTTAAATCCTGAGAATAAAAAAAAAAAAAAAGTACAACCAATGGACAGGTCAGATTCTAATGGAGATTGGCTCCTACAAGACTGATGCAACAAAACACACAGCAAAAGTTCATGTGTCTGCTCCTGCATTGGGGGTCTCAATTTTGGCCCGAGAACTGTTGTAGGCCTTTGCCTCAACTTACATTTAGTTAATCTAATCCATTCCTTCTAGCATGTCAATTTAAGACACAGCCTGCAGACACGATCATCAGCGTGACCATCTTGAAGTGACATCGAGTTTCTAATTGTAAATACATGTTTCACATGTGGGAACATAATATGGCTGTAAGTGATCCTTGACTTTAAAGTATACGTAAAACCTCTCTTAGAAATGTTCTCTCTGCTCTTTCATGTCGGAGTCTGAGAGTGAGTGCACACAACATATAAATATACAACCTCAACGATAGATAACGAGCTAATAACATCTTCAAGCAGGCATTTCCCCACCTTCCACCCCATATTTTTGCTTTCTCTAGCAAAGCACACAAAAAAATAGACTTTTTGGAACTTTAAATATCGTAAATACTCAGTATTTTCAGAATGCATCTATTTTTGACTTAATTGACATGATGAATAAGGAAGTCGTCGCAGGAAAATATACAAATCCAGTTTGTTATACAATTAATATGTCACTTTCATCAAGGAAACAGAAAGTATTTAGGGCGCGGTTGCCTTCCTTGCAAATCCTAAGAAACGCAGTAGTGGACAGAATCACACACAATATTTCGGCCAGTGCATTTCATAGATCAGCAAGCGGAGGTGCTCTTTGTCTCAACACAAACTGACTTGCTTAAAATTCTTACTAACCATACAGAAAAAAATAGCATACTTTCTTACACTGGGAATTTCTAGTGCCCGCCTCCTCCTCCTGTGTTTGACATCACCACGGCGCCTCGAGGAGCTTAAATAACGTCAGATTAGTGTGAAGGAAGGAAGGGAGGGCATTAGGCTCAAGTACTGTGTGAGGGAGAAGGGGAAACAAATGAAACATTCTCGTCTTAACCTCCGTTTCTCCTTCGGGGGGAGGTGTACATGCGTGACTCATTTCTCCGCCGTCAATCATTTTCCCTCGTCCGTCCGTCCGTCCGTCCATCCACCCACGTGGCCTCAGAGGGAGGTGTCGTGATGGATGGACTGCAGGCAGCCCAGGAGCTGGTAGTAGGAGCTGCCCGGTGAGGCCACCGTCTCGAAGACGGACTGGAAGGCCCGGCGGTCCAGCTCCTCGTCGATCTGGTGGCGGTAGAAGTCCATGGCCACCAGGCAGAACAGGTTGACGTCCACCACCTCGCTGCAGCCCATCCGGCTGATCACATGGGGCAGCCTGGGGAAACGCAGCGCGGGGTCAAGGACCACAAACCGGTGTGAATATGACTGACACACACACACACACACACACACACACACGCACACGCGCACACACAACAAACAACAGGTATGCGAGGGAGGATACAGGGCCGAGATCCACTGGGAGGTGGAGGCGGACACGAAGAAGCAAGAGAGGCTCCACATGGCCATGGCAACCGGGGTCCTCTGGGTGAAGTTGGACAGAGACAGCAGCACCCAGTCCCGCACCATGGAGGACTGGCCCGTCGCATGGAGGGTCTGGAAAACCTGCGGAGGACGGAGGAAGACGTCCGAGAGGAGAGGAAGAAGAAGCAGAAAGAACAAAATGTAGAAAACGCCAAAAAGTTCCTGGTTAGGTTCTGATTTGTTCGCGGATGTATTAATATTGGCGTGCCTCCGTTTAGGAATGTAAACATACCAACGTATTTTTATTACATTCATGTGTTTTACAGAAATATAATTATACGTGTTGGGGTTTTTTTCAGCGGCATTTACAAGTGGTATTCATTGGAGATCAATGTTTCAGCCCCCCCCCCCCCTTTTCTCTGCATTGGAAAAAACTATCGTTTCTCTCTCAGGCTGGGCGTTGGTGTGACAACACCACAACAAATAAAAACATCCAACACAGCAACTGTTCCCAAGGCTCATTGATATGCTAAGCGAGGTTAGTTGAGAAAATAAAGACGGCATACCGCAAACAAAAGTTCAATTCAAAGTAAACTATCCCAGGGGAGTTTGAGGTTACGAATGAACGCTGTCCAAAAAAATGTCTTAAGTCACTTCATATAAGGGATCAGATAGAAAGCGAGAGACAATCAACCAGCTGTGTGTGTGTGTGTGTGTGCGTGCGTGCGTGCGTGCGTGCGGTGCCTCGTAGCCTGCCTGCCGCTGACCTTGTAGACGACGGTAGCCATGAATTGTGGGTAAGGCTGCTGATTGGACAGAAACTCCCCGATGACCTTGTTCATGATGTCCTGCGGCGGGAAGAAGTCGTCCAGAAACTGGGGCAGGATCCTGGACACGACCCGGGCTTCGCTGGGCAAGCCCTTCCGGATCCTGGAAGTGAGCGGGAGTTCCCGAGTGGCAGGAAAAAGAAAAAGGCACAGAATCAGCTGAAACAAGAGCCCAGGCCTTGAGCCACTCAACCCATTACTGAAAGGGACCACCAACCCATGCAAGGCGAACTACATTTACGTCACATTTCTATCTAAAGCGACTTCCAGGTGACCCAATACACTGAAATTAAGGGAGAGAGCTAGAAAATAAACAGAAAATGGTGAATAGAAGTCCACGTGCATCCAACGGTCTATGGGCCCTTCTATGAAATAACCACGTTGCTACATGCGTGTGGGTGTGTATTTGATACCCCAGAGTCATACCTGTCGAAAAGCACGGAGACCCTCTCCATGGCAACAATGACCGACTCGCTGTCAGGGGCCTGGGGGTCGGTGTGGGCGGGGCGACCAGCGGGGCTGGCCTTCTCCTTGCCTGAGGAGAAACCAACAGGACCGGCTGTGACGCCCACCACCTCCGCTACGGCAGAGCCAGTGCCAACCTGACCTCTAACCCCTGTCACTTCTGAACCCGACGCAATCACGGCTAGGAGGACGACAGGGGGGTGTGGGGGGGAGGGGGGAGTCAGGGGATGGGGGGAGGGCGAGACCAGTGCAACCGGTCGGGGAGGGGGTTGGAAGTGAGGGAAGGGGAGGTTGATGTGACAAGATTAATTTCAAGAGGCTGGTACGAACACATTTTGGTTCAGTCAATCTCAGGGGAGCACCTCAGTCACAAATGGCGTTTGAAATGTTTAATCCTTCAACCTGCCGTCGTGAAAGACCAGCGCACATCTGACATGGCAGACCATGAGCATCGCTAGAGGAGTACTTTCAAATACGATGTTAACTGGGTTGAAGTATACAGAGAGGAAAGTATGCAGAGTTTAAATAAACAGAAAGCTCTGGGGGAAAGCCAATTGAGAAGTGGAAGAATCCCATTAGCGAGGGCGCCGTTTCACAAAGTTAAAATGTTACTAGTTAGCTCTAGTCAGTTTGTTAGCATGTCAGCAAAACGACTAGGTCATGCTAACCGTTACTAGAGTTAGTGAGGGTGACAAAGTTAGAGGTAGGTTAAATCAGAGCTATTTAGATACACACATTCAGGTAAAGCCAAGTCGTGTTTAAATAGCAATGTTACCACCCATTGTAAATGGAAATTGGTTTTGTAAACACAGCTGGCAGACGCAGGATGAAAGCTTAAGTATTAACAAGGCACCCAGGTTCCCATGATGTCGGCCTATTGTTTCAAATTCAAATGTATTGAAGCAATCAAATCCCGTACCACCTAACAAGAATCTGTATATTCTTGTTCCCCCTTACAGTAGAGCGAGGGAAAAGCTTACGTTCCCCCTCAGTTTATGATGTACCCATCTGCTTCGTTATTTTCTATAATGCACATGTGCTTCTTCTGATACATCTGCCACATGTTCCTTTCCGACGGACAGAATCTTTAAGCAAACCTGTTTGTTTGACGTCATTTAGTTATTTATTCACACAGATTGGTCATTTAATATAACTTGCTTGTAGAGTTATATAAGAGTTTTCCCCAAGAAAGACTTGAGTTTGAGTCACCCAAGATGAGTGACTGAGGAGAAACCTTTGTAAATATTAAATAATGTTCCCCACAAGCCTCTCCATGCTTGTTAAATAGTAACCCACCAAACCACTGAGGGAAGCCTTCGGACTCCGTACTGAAGTCGATGACAGGCAGGGAATAAAGTTAATAGAGTTTGATTTAACTAGAAGTCAAGTTTTGGATCTTGTCGCTTTTGACCAAATGAATACCTATTGTAATAAAAATGAAAACATTGTTATTATTTGAACACGTTACACCAGATCCCTATCGCCACGGTAATGGTGACGCAGTCCAGCATAGCTGTGGGTTAGCTTGGGTAAGAGAAGGGTGCTGTGAGTGCAGGGCAGTAGGCTAAGCTAGGCAAGGGGACTAGCAGTGGTTTGTTTTACCGGTGTACATGCAGGTGAGCATGAGTCCCAGGGCGGCCATGGCCCGGTGTGGCGAGGGCATGTTGACGCGGTCCACGCTGAGCTTGACCAGCGCCTCTCCGTCCACGCGGGACAGCTGCTCCGATAGCAGGAGGCGCTCCAGGCCCCGGAGCACACAGTGGTAGAGGACCGAGGGCGTGGCGTCCTCGCTGGCCGACACCATCACACCACACATCTAGCAGGGGGAAAGGGGGGGGGGGGGTTTCATAATCGATACGGACGCACACAGCAGCGAATCTGCTGATGATTCCCCCCCCATCTCTGAAGTCTACGAGACCCGCATTCAGCGCAAAGGTCTGAAAACACCCTCTTAAAAACTCCCCTCAGGAAAAATAATCAGGCATCAGCCATCAAAACTAGAACATCCCGTTTCCTCAACAGCCCTTACTGCAGAAACAGCCAATCACTGAATGGCTTCCCAATTTTCCATCAGCACATTATGAAAGCCAAGCACCTGTATTTTAAAGCACCTGACATTTTATTCAGATTTGTTTTGCATTAGACTGTCAATATCTTACATCCATGAATGTATGTAATGTTCTACAGGGTGGGGTTATGTGTTTTTATATCTCATTATGTATCTTGACTGTTATTGTTTGTTGTTCTGACATGAGCACACAGACAAATCCCTAACAACTAAGTTGTATGGTAATAAAGTATTGAATCTTGAATCTTGTTTTACAATACAATAAATAATGCACAAAAAAGTGACTGAATATCTGTGACGGTTCGTCTGTCTTCTTCAAATGGAGCACTGCTCAGGTGAGCTGCTCACCTGGATGACTCCAGCGGAGAACTCGGCTCCTACATCCAGGGGGTAGTTCTCCATCATGTAGAAAGCCACCGCGCACATCACCAGCACGTGCTGCTGGTTGTGGAGGTTCACACAGCTGGACGGGACACAGAGAGACGCACTTAAACAAAATCCGACAAAAAGTACAACACAGAGGACGAGAACCGAGAGACATCTAGTGGCCGCTGATTGTACTGCATGACAATTCTGGTTGCCTGATTAAAGTGGAGGATAAAACCTGGCAACACATTAACCCAGCAGGGGGCAGACAGTGACATTAATTACACTTGATTCCTGGAGAGATTATCATCAATTGAGATCATCGGATTAATACAGATTACACATGATGAGCGTCCAGCAAGGTTAGGTTGGGTGTTCAGAATACAAGCTAACAGATACAAATTCAGATTACAAATGAAGAAAACCGTTGGCGATTCCGTTAGTTTAAGCTCATCAAACAAAGCTGTGATCTGATTGGATGCGCTTCGAGAGGGCAGTGTCAACCGGAATAGTTTGAACTTTGAGCGCAGCATTTGAGGTGGAGAATCCCAGCGGTCCACCGCGCTCCCCAGGGGAGCGTCGATGCTAGGCTGGGCTCCAATGCTGAACTCCACATGGCAACATGGCAACGCTGAAAGCTCATCCTGTGCTGACCACTAGAGAGTCACAAGGGGAGGGAAAGGAACAGAATGAGCCAAAGGGAGCCCTGGACTCACTGGGCGATGCCTCTGAGGTTGGACAGCAGGTACTCTGAGATGGTGGGGATGAGTTGCTTGGCCGTGTCGTCCAGCAGGTCACACTCCAGCACGTACAGGATCCCATGCAGGGCACCCACCCGGCTGGGCAGGTGGGTGCTGCGCAGGGTGCTCTCCAGCAGGCGACACACGGGCTCCGCTATTGCCTTGTCCTGTGTGTGTGTGTGGAGGGGGGAAATAGACTCCATGTCAATCAAAAGAGACCCGCACACACACACACTTTGTACAGACTTCCTAAGTTTAGATTAAAAGTCCCCTATTTTACCACCAGGTGTGATGTTGATTACAAGCAATGTCAAAATCTACCCCTTTAGTGACATCACAAGTGGGAGTGTTCACACAGATGTATGATGGATAGATCAGCCTACCAGTTGGTAAATCTATCCATCATACATCTGGGTGAACACACCCACTTGTGACGTCACTAGAGGGTAGATTCTGATTTTGACTGGCTTGTAATGGCTAATCAACATCACACCTGGTGGTCAAATAAGGGCCCTTTAAGACCACTCTATGTAAGTAATAGAGGCCAAGTGATGAAGGAGGAGTCCAGACTTCTCAGCACCATTTCCAGGCATTTTCATATACATTATCGGGTGTTTTAATATCACATTTGCAACTACTCAACATAGCCCTCTTCTGCTGCGACAAATCGACTTTCTCAATGAAGCCTCATCGCATGTTAATAAATGACAATAAATAAGAAATGCATTGGCCCACACACACACACACACACACACACACACACACACCACAAACAGAGAGACTCACTCACTCACACTCACCATGCCCAGCACGGCGGCCGCCTTGCAGATGGCGGGCACCAGGTACTGGTTAAGGATCTCGTCCTCCATGGGGTGCAGCTTCTGCAGCTCCATCAGGGTGGAGAACATCATGTCAAACTGGTTCCTCTCTGTGAACAGGTCCGACACCGCCAGCAGCTGCAGCATCACCACGGGACAGGAAGAAGAAGAAGAAGAAGAGGAAAAGAACGTGAGACGCGGCTAGGGCTGCAACGATGAGGTGATTCATCGATTAGACGAGAAACAGAAAATCGACAGAAAATTAACCGAATCAAATTTTTTATAATCGATTAATCATTCAGGTAATTTGTCAAGTACAAATACCAAACATTTGCTTCTTGATGCTTCAGAATTTCAAATGTTTGGTTGATGGATCATTATAAAATTAATACTTCAGTTTCTTGGCTGCTTGTCAGATAAAGTAAGCAAATTTAAGACACCACTTTGGACCCTGGTCACTTGTGATGGCACTTGATATTATTATACAACAGGACCCACAGGCATGCAATGGTAACGGTTGTCTTCGTAGTGATGGATGAGGACAGTGGGGGGGGGCTTGCTTACCGATCGAACCACCTCACTGATCAGAACCACGGGGGTCCTCCTGTTGCTGGGGGAACCGGGAATGAGCCACTGGCTGTAGAGATCGAGGAGGAACTGGGAGCAGGAGTGGATGTCCACACCTGCACGGTGCTTCCTGGGAGAGGCACACGAAGCATAGTGAGTTTCACAGGCCGGATGTTGGAAATCACATTGGAGCTTGAATATATCGGCTGGAGATTCTGATTATAATGGGAATCTAGCCTGATGATGCCCTGCTCACTGTCATTTATGTTGAAAATGGCGTGCGAAAAACTAAAATAAATGACAGGAGATTAAACCTAGTCACAACAAGTCAACATTTGATTGTTATGGTGCTGTATGTGTGTGTGTGCGCACATCTCTGACCTAGAGTTGATAGGAGAAATAGGTGGGGAGGCAGGTGCCAGAGTGTCAGCTTCATCCTCCTCATCTTCACCCCACTCTTCCTCCCTCAGGGGTGTGATGTTGTTGCCCAGCCACACTGAATGAATAGACACCTAGCAGGGGACAGAGACAAGTCAAATGCATATCATTAGAGACCTAGCAGGCGTCAGAGACAAGTAAAATCCCCAACAGACACCCATATTTTAGATATGACAAAGTGGGCGGGTGTTGTTACCTGTCCTAGTTTGTAGTCCATGTTGCCCATCTCTCGCTCCGTGTTGATCTGCAGCAGCAGCTTCTCATGGCTGATCAGAGTCCCTGCTTAACCACAACAACAACAGCAACAAAACCAGAGTCACATCATACTGCACAAACAAGCACCAGGTCAAACAGGGCCATGTATAGTTGCATAGGATCTGTACGGCAGTAAGGTGACAGAACAGTGGTTCTCAACCACTCACTAAATCATCATCAAAACCGTTCACGGACCACCTCATATGCAAACGGTAAAAAATAGATAAATACACATGCAGTGGCTGAGAGTGGCATCCCACCGTTTATACACATTATTACTGCAGGAAGGCCATGGCAAGTGGGAAACAGTGGAAATAAAAAGTCAGCAGCAACGCTGCTTATGCTCCCAGTGTGTTTATGTAGCAAACTGAACACAACAACGTCAATGGAAAACATTACAATGGAAAACATGATGGAATGCACAAAGCGACACTATTTTTTAAATAATAAGAAGCCACAATACTATATTTACTGAACAATATTTATAATATATTTATTTTCAATTATATATATTATTTCTTCTATTATTCTAAATGTGTCTTTCAAGAATAAAATCCCACGTACCACCTACAGTACTCTCGGGTTGAAAAACACTGACATGGAAGGCATATGTGGATGTGCGCGCGTGTGTGTGTGTTACCAGCTGAGGCTGCTGACAGGGAGGGCACGGGGTCCCAGGCGTGGTAGGGGTGGTGTGTGTGGACGTTGTCCCTCTTGGACACCAGCGCCTGAATCTCCCTCTCCACTTCGCCCCGGATCACGGCCAACTTCCTGCCAAAACTGGACACGAGCAAAAGGTTTGTATCTGCCAAAGATAATCGACGCTCGTCGTTTGCAAAGTTCCTTAGCAATGCAGTAAAGGAAACACTTAGGGATGGGACAATATACTATTTCATCGCAGATTGCGATAAAAAACACAAAAACAATAAGTTGCCCGTGGTGAATTTCCATTATCGTTATCATCGTGAATTGGGACAATCGGGAATATCCTCACATGAGTGACTTGAAAAAAGCCGTCTAGCTCAATAACATACAGTCCTATATTGACTTCCTGATTGATTTTGAATTTGCCACAAGGGGGAGCCCGCATCTTTCCAGTCATTTCAAAATCCTAAACCTGTCAACAGGCTGAAGGCTCTGAGGCAGCTTGTCCGTTTTTTTTTTTTTCACTGAAAAGGATGTTCAAAAAAAAAAAAGATGCGTCCTATCTGGGCATTTTGTCTCTTAAAAAACACATAAGGTAAAGTGATTCCAGTATGTTTTAGTGCCATTTATTTCGGCCAGGATAATCCTGACATGAAATGTTCACATCGTCGTCATTCCTGCTTCAGCAGATTCAGTATTTAGTCGATATATGACAAATGAATTTCGCAGGTGGTCTGCGTGGGTCGGTACCGTGTGTCCAAGGCCTTGAGGCTTTTGTTGCGCGGCTGCTGTTCCAGACAGCTGACTGCGGGGTTGCCGGCGGTTGGCAGGGTCATGGCACTCAGCACCAGGCTGGTTATGGCCTGCACCGCCAACACATTCAACTGGGTGCGCTCCAAGTCCTCCTGGCCAAGGGGACCACATCCAACCACAACAGCCAGAGGATAACAGAGGAGACAAAGAACAAGAAGAAAAAGAAAACATAATGCTTTAATCTGAGTTGTAGATGCAGAGACATCGGTCTAAGAAGTAAATGCAAAAAACACCTTCAAAACACATTGCGATGAAAAGACTATGTATTCGCTTCTTGTATACCAACAGTATGAGTTCAAGTGTTTCTAACAGCTTTCTCTTTGTTAATATAAGCTGTGTGTGTGTGTGTGTGTGTGTGTGTGTGTGTGTGTGTGTGTGTGTGTACCTCCTGCTGCGTTTCCTCCTCTTGGTCCATGGTAATGGGTTGGGTGACCAGCACCCCAAGCAGAGTGGCCCATGTCTCCTCAAACTGGGTCCTGCTGCTCCAGCCTACACACACACACACACACACACACACACACACACACACACACACACACACACACACACACACACACACA
>JAOPJI010000101.1:16707664-16719905 GCA_027122695.1 Merluccius productus
CACACACACACACACACACACACACACACACACACACACACACACACACACACACACACACACACACACACAATAACGTGAGTGATCATCATCATTTAGATGTCCCATGTATTGCTGAGTTGATGGGATGTTTACCGAGTGTGTTGATGCGATAGAGGAACTCCCTGAAGACGTCCTTCTCCTGCAGGAAGTCCAACGGGATCTCAGGCAGCGTGGTGCCAAACTCTCCTCCAGGGCGAGGAGACCAGCCCAGTTTCCAAACCTGCAGCAATACATTCAATGTAATGCACAGAGAGTACATGCATTAACACTGTTCTATGCAGGTATCTGCAGGTTTCAACCAATTCAATTGAAGAGTTTTTAATACCACTTGGAAAACAATTTGATACCAATTTCACGGCCCAGCGATTTTGCAAAGTATACACATTCATTGACATAGTGCAATATAGCAGTGCTAAAGAAAATTCCCATGATGTACAATGTATGTACAAGCCCTATGGTGGGCGCACACACATTATAGACAGATGGACAAAGCACAGCGGACTAACCAGCGGGGGAACTCGTGTGTAACTGTTGACCAGGGGCAGTCGGGACAAACTGATGATAATGTTTCGTAGCGTGGGTGTGAAAAAGGCGGGGATGGCGCCGTTTCTATGGTGACCAAGAGCAAAGACACTCTGCAGGCCTTCCACCAACTCGGCCATGATCTCACACGCCTGCTGCTGACACGTATCTGAACAGAAACAGAAACACACAAACAGAAATTACACAACGTGGAAAATGGTTGCTTATGTGCAAAAAATATTAAATGGTAATCGCACTTCTACTGTTCGCCGGCCAAGTGCTTCATTGCGGTTTATATGAATGGGGGAATGTGCATGTTATGATGGATTCCTGTAGGAAGACGACGGGAAGTAACACCACAGGGACCTTCCCATTGCACCAGCTGGTTCTACTTACTGAGCATGGATGAGGAGTCCAGCTGGTCTTCCTCAGCTTCCCGCTCAGCCCTCGTCTTCTTCTTCTCTGGATGCAACAGCTGGTCGCCCGGGCTCACCGCCACTGAAGTAAACAGAGCCATACGCAGATGTGAAAAGACCACAATGTTCCCGGGATTCATTAAGCAATAAGCCACGAGAGGCCTTCGTTTGCAGTGATTTGAGAACAGCTAGGGGGCGTTGTCAGGCACAACGCGTAAACACACAGCAACATGAAATGCGATAATTTATTGAAAACAAATCATCATTCTTCCGCCAAGTATTATAGTTCCTCAAGACAGCGAAATGGTTGGCAAGCAACACAGGCTAGCATTACAGGCTTTAGCATAGAGGCACATTCATACTACATATGAATGGGGTCACAGGTGCGAGTATTTAACAACAGCTTTGAGCCAATCAGAATCAAGGGCCGGAACTGTCCGTTTTAAAACGAGCCATTAACTACTTTTAGTGGTGCCATGCTGATAAATGCGTTACCTGCGGCGATGATGAGGCGCAGGCAATGGATGAGAGAGCAGGTGTGTGTGGTGTACTCGGGGGTGGAGAGCCGGTTCCAGACACAGGGCTGCTGCAGGGACAGGCAGAGGCAGGACAGCGCCCACTGGAGGTCCACGCTGAGGGGCAGCGCATCCTGCAGTAGCCGCCAAGCCACCACCTGCACCGGGAAGACACAGCGGGTTAATATGCCACGTCCTGAATACAAACTGCTCCCATCAGGTAGACGCTACAGGGCTCCAATTAAATACAGGGAAAGGTACGCAAATTGGTATAAAAACTAATTTATCCATCTATCAGTGAATCTTGTGAACTCAGGACATAAGGGGCTGTGTTGGTGAATGCACTTAGGTCTGCACTTCTTTGTGCTATGCACTTTGTCGGTTACTGCACTGCACACATACTATTGTATGTATTTTTATGTGCCGGCCTTTATGTCCAAGACAAATTTCCCTAGGGACAAATAAAGTCATCTTGAACCTCCTTGAATATGGTGCTGCAAGTAAGATTTAAGAGCTACTATTTGAGCGTAGTTTGTTAGAAATGACAAAGACGTCCATCAGCTATTAGTGAGTGAAATGTGCTGTGAGAATGCGGTGTGTAAGACTGTGCCTGCCGCTGTATGAGCCAATTGAGATTTCAGACCGCTCCAGCTCATAACATCAGCTACCCTCTCACCTCGGTTGCGGTGCAGGTAAAGACGGTGATGAGGTCTTCTTTGTCAGAGGGGATGTGCAGTGAAGCGGGCAGCTGGCCAACACTCAGCAGGTACTGAGACAGTGCTCTGCACAGGGAGAGCACTTTGGGGAAGAAGCCCGGCTCTCCTACAACGAGAAGAGATGATGTTTCAAATCAGGGAAGGAAAACAATTTGCAGCGTACCGGAGTAAACGTGAATAGACGACAAAATGATCCGATTTCATATTGTAACTCCATTAGGGAGGTTGTATGTACAATTTTACATCCCATCTTCGAAATGAAGGTTGTTTTTTTTATAGAATTCAGGTCTGTTCTTATGAAACGAAAGGAGGATGCAGTAGGAGAACACTCAATCACGCTCCCTCTATTAATCCCTACCATAAATCTCAGCCAGTTGGTCCCAGTATGGTTCAGGTTGGGACGGATTGGTAGGTGGCAGGAAGGACTGGTGTGGGGCAGGAAGTGACTTGGTCACCCCCGCCAGCTGCCCCAGGGTCACCTGCAGCGCCGTCTCCATTAGCAATGACCCTTGACCCCGTGCTAGCCGCTGCATCCCCAGACTCAGGCACGGGCAGAGCAGGCTCAGGTTGAAATCCTACGGTTCAGGAAATGGGAGTTGTTATGGGACGCACGGGAAGTGCTTACGGCTGAAGATGTCTACGTGAACATGGTATGTATGCCGGATGTGGATGTGGGGCATGTGTCTCACCTTGCAGCTCATGACGCTTGAGAGGTCGGTAGTGGGGAGCTTGGTGAGGAGTTCTGTAGTTTCCAGCAGCGACCCATCACCACATAGACAACACTGAGACTTCGCCAGATTCACATACCACTCCTGGAGGAGGAGCGAAAAAAGAACAACAAAATCAATATATATGGTCCACAAATCCACAAATATTTCAGTACAACACATTGTTTAAGAAAAACAACAGCAAAACATCACCTTGTCAGCCACGACCAGTTCAGGGGCCGGTGGCGGGTCACCATCCAGGGGGTGTGATGTCACAGGTGGGGCGGGGCTAGTGGTATCCTCGGCAACAGTGGCTCGGAACCTGTCCAGCAGGGAGTAGAACCTCTGGTGCCTGGAACAGGAAGGGAGAATGAGATAATCTTAGTAGATGCACCAAAAAATACATCAATAAATAAAAGATAAGATAAGATAAACCTTTATTAATCCCCGGAGGGAAATTCACGTGTCATATCAGCAACAGCAAAGAGAATGAACCACAGGAGAAGTACAGTTAAGAGTACGAGTACAGACCCAAACCAAGATAATAGGAATACGTATCTAAATAAGAGTACAAATAAAGATAAAGTAAAAGACTGAGCAACTGGCCCTAGACATCTGCACTGGATCTCTGAAAGAGTAATTTGAGTGAACATATGTAGTCTGTCAATACATATAAATATGTACATATGTACCGTCTATCAATAGACATAAATGTTCATGAATGAATGAATGAATGAATATATGCGCAAGTGTTCACCTCTGCGCTAGGCCGCTGGTCTGGAGGTACTCCTGGATCCTGTCCAACTCCTCTACTGGTAGCTGGGCTAAGCTGTTCTGCTGGGGAGATGGGCAGCAGCACACAGAACTCAGTACTTTCCTTCAAATACAATGGAAAACGGACCCAATGCAGGGTTTCCAGGTGAACCAATCTTGAATAACTCAAGCCCACTAGCAAAAGTGTGTGCCTTCATATCAACACACAATATGTTCGCCGCGTTAGAATCCCACCCGCGCACCTGTAGTGTCTCGGCCAGCAGCATCTCCACGCGGCGGCAGGCCAGGGTGTCCACCATGCGGGCCAGCACCCTGAAGGGCGTGTTGATGAGCTTGTCAACGTAGAGCATGAGCAGGGAGCCCGACTGGCTCAAGTGGATGCCCTCCAGACACTGCAAGGTCTTCTTCAACATGGTGGGCTGTGTGTGTGCAGCGGGAGAAGAGCAGAAACACAGGAGTGTTAGGGCAGAAAGGTGCAGTGGAGTAGTTGAGAGAGAGAGCAAAAATTGACAAAAATTACAATTATTTTAAGCATTGAAACAGTCACACCGACAATTTAATGATAACACAATTCCACTGAGTCAAAAGTTGAAGAGGGACTGGTGCAGCCCAGGTTTGTCGCAAAGTTTCTTAGTCACGTCCATGTAAGTAAGTCAACCAAAGTGTCCAAACGGTTTAGTAGTGTGTCAATAAAAACAACAGGGGAGTTTGCTCACAGTCGTGAGGTTGTCACAGCGGGACTGGATGGCCTGGATGAAGAGGCCGCTGGCGGCCGTGTTGCGGTGCACGGCACTGATGAAGTCTTGCACTGGGGGCTCATGGGACAGGCTGATCAGGTCACTGACGTGGTTCACGATCAGCCAGGTCAGATGCTCAGAGTCATGGAGGTTCTGACACTACACATACACACACACAAACACACACACACACACACAGGGGGAGAGAGAGAGAAGAGTAGAGGCACGATGATGAAATGCCCACATATCTTAGGTTATACACAAGAGCATAACTTTTCATCCAATTTATAGGTTGACCGATTGAAAACAGGGTCGAGGGGTCTCACCACATAGTCACAGAAGAGGATGAGAGCCCCCCTGCGGACGATCTCTCTGTTGATCATGGCCAGACGCCACTCTGGCTTCTCCTCCTCCTCGCCTTCCCCGGCGGAGTGGGGGCTCAGCAGCTTGGTGCACGACAGGCTGTGTCCCCTGTCATCCAAGTGGACAGGATGCATTGGTATAAGCAAGGCGAGTTTATTGATATAGCACCCTTCAAACACAAGGCCATTCATAGTGCAAAGACAATCCCGAAAAGACCACAACAAAAAAAAGAAGCCATCACATCTCACTGGTATTTTGAAGAACGGACAGGATGAGATACACAAGCTAGATGTCCAGCACACAAGACACAAAGACTGTCAGGCCCAACCAGCTAGCTCTAAACACGCAAACTAGCCGTCTCTTGCAAATGGTACATTGTGGAAATGTTATGTTGAAGAGCAGGAGTGCAAAACGCAACAATCATGGTCAAATGTTTTGGCAGCCATCTTCTGTTTGTTACAATTATATGAACAAACATCATCATCATCACCACCACCACAACCACCACCACCATTCCCGGGTGTACCTGGGGGTCTGGTGCACCTCGGCCCACCAGGAGTAGTTGGTGTAGTTGATGATGAGCAGGACCTGGCACCACAGCAACACCAGGGAGGGGTGGGTGGTGGTCAGGCACTGGACCATGCTGTTCAGGGCATCCAGGGAGTAGAAGGAGCCCGCCTCCGCACAGACACCCTCCCCCTTCAGCAGCCGGCTGGCAGCGGCTGTGATCCTGCGGAACATCCCTGGAAGATGCGGAGAGGACGGATGGAGAGAGGACATTAAGTGACGCTACAGGTATTTCTTTCTAAATGAAATGCCTATGGAACGGGAGTTTAAAAGTAAAAAAGAGAAAAATCGACGAGCGCTGCGTGACATTAAAAGATGGGAATAAAGTTATGCAAACTTGGTAGACTTGATATTTTTGCACGGTATTGATTTAATGGAAATATGTACTGTATATTTTTTCAGCCTTTCAAAATAGAGCTGTACTGTGCAGTGCGTTATAGACATGCGCTGGTCCAGGCATAAGCAGTTTGTGTGTGTGTGCGTGTGTGCGTGCTCACCACTTTTGAAGATGTGTATGAGACACATGAGTAGCGTGCCCAGCTGCTGGCAGTAGAAGGTGTGCTGCTGATCCGTCATGTCTACTTTGACCTGTCTGCAGGAGATGTCCTCCAACAGAACCCCCACCAGCTGGAGCAGGAACCTGTAAGGGAGGAGGAGGAGGAGGAGCAGGAGGAGGAGGAGGAGGAGGAGGAGGAGGAGGAGGAGGAGGAGGAGGACAGAACGTTTACATAGAA
Source organism: Merluccius productus (assembly GCA_027122695.1). Lineage (NCBI taxonomy): Eukaryota > Metazoa > Chordata > Actinopteri > Gadiformes > Merlucciidae > Merluccius > Merluccius productus. The sequence goes on from JAOPJI010000101.1 coordinate 16,713,758, forward strand.
TTATGGCTTTTCATTATTGTGTGAGTGTGATGATTTGAGAAGCCAAAAAAATAATAATAATACAAAAAAAAAAAGTTACATTTCCCTGAAAAACCACTTCAGAAAATGTAATTTCTGACAGTACCCAAGTTAGGGCTGCACAATGAATCACATGTTAATCAAAATCACAATTTTTGGCCTCTGCAATTAACTAATCGAAAAAAGGTCAATTCATTAATTTTTTTGAAAAAAATGCAAAAATGTATACAAATATTAAGTTTACCTGGCGAAGGTCTCCTCGGGCAGGGCCCTCAATGCCTCGCCCTCCTGGTGGTGACCCGGGGCGACGGCGGGCAGTTCGTGGGGCGAGGAGCCATGCTGGTGCAGGGAACGGATGGTCTGGCAGGACAGCAGGTGAGGGGAGAGCGAGAGCTCGTGCACCCGGGACAGGACGATGTCCTCGGTGGACTGGGATATGAGCACCCGCAGCACAGCCAGGATCCCGGACACCCACAGCTGCACTGTGGCTACAGACGCCTGCGGGGGGACACGGGTTGGGTCTCAGCATTAGTAGAGCGCTGATGGTTGGAGCCGTTTGTGTATATTTACCTATTTGCTTGGTGTATTATGCACCGATGTCATACCGTTCTGACACACTGGGTGAGAGTTTTATGACCGTACATAACGTACGCACGTACAGCACGTAGCTCGTAGCCTACCGTAGCATATATGGTTTTGATTTAGCCTATGATAATGAACGCCTTGGACATTGCCTTTACTTGAATGGAATGGAAATAAATACGCAAGTATCGCTAAACTGTACCAAATGTCCCAACAGTGTGTTTGTTGTGTTTGGACGCGTCAATCAAGCAATCGACCGCATAGCAGCCGCTCAGTGGCTTAGTTAGATTTTTGGAAAGTCACTCGACTGGTGATGAACCGTTGGATGTTTCGGATGAAAGATGCCTCTCACAGTAGGCCAAAGTACATACTGGGTGCGTTAGTCGTTACGATATATTTGGCTGCAGTTCTCACCATGGTAGCTGGGGTGGTAAACATGCTCTTAAGCAGCATGTCTACAGGCCTGAGGGAGGAGGGGGCGACCGTCTCGAACAGTGTGTTCAGCACGCCCAGCGCCTCTGGGGAGTCCAGGTGTATCTGTGGAAACAACAGACCTTCCACGTTAAATTTCATGCATCTTGCACAATAATTCTGTTGTTTTGTCACCATGACTGATATGGAGGATCTGCACCTCTCGATGTCAGACATTTTGTCACACACACACACACACCTGCTGTTTGGCAATCATGGGCAGAATGACATCAGCAATTTGCCTCGACAGCCTCTTCCACTTGTCCTCGTTCTCCTTGTGACACTGTTGCAGGACCAAGATGAACATCTCCAACACCTAGATCATACCAAAAAAAAAACATACTCAATAGAAGAAAATGAAACAATAAAAGAAAAACAAACTGACAGGGACACTTCTAACAGTAACAGATACATCTCACAGAGTATCACAGTGCGTGTCTTCTCACCTGATGGTACTGTATGAGTCGCAGCAGCATGGAGACCACCACCTCCTTTTGTGTGTCCAGCTCCTTGCCTGCGTCCGCCTTGTTACAGCCCCTCAGCACAAACAGGTCATGGACGATAGGCTGCAAGGCTGGGATCGCTAGAGAAAAACAAGAGGGAACATTCCATTAGAAATCCTCCGATACGTTTTGTGCGCGAGTGTGTGAGTGGGTGTATAGAGCGCTCACCATGTGTGACAGCCTTCCTGCCACTGGCCATGATGCCGTCACAGAGCTGGATTATCTTGGGGATGCTGATGATCTGCTTGGAGTGGTAGCGCTCGTACGACAGCAGCACCAGGAACAGGAAGATGTTGGGAATGATGGCCTCCGAATCCCTGGTGGAAAGGATGTTCACTTTAGATACGTGTCGCCTGAAGTGCTCAGAGTTAAACATTCTTTGAGAGACGTCCCCTTGGTTCTACAGTGAGGAAGTCTTACCTGAACTGACCCACTTCTATGAATTCAAACTGTTTGAGGACAAAGCCTATGAACACCTGAAAGATGGGGAAATGTATTAGCACCAAGGCAAAATAAACAAGAACAAACAAAGACTGTGAGAGAGCGAGATATAAAGCCAGACTGTGTTTTTTGTTTTTTACCTGGTCAGAGTCCAGCAAGCAGTAGTTGACGCGGAGCTGGACGAGCTGAGCCAGCAGGTCCAGAACTTGTCTCTGGAGGGCCACAGACGTGCTGGTGGTGTACTGCTTCAGAGCCTTGATCACCAGGGGCTCAAACAGACGGATGTGGTTGTGGATGGCGTTCTGGGGAAAAGAGCAGAGCATCATTGTCGGGGAACCGGGCGTTTGAGGGCAGGGAGAGCAACGTGTTGCGCTGCACGCGTTGGGCTTCACTTTTTAGAAGGTAGTTGTATAATTAACCATTCCTACCTTGTCTCCTCTCTGCCGGGTCACATTTGTGATGCTGGATTTCAGTTGATTGGACACTTTCTGCATCACATCAAACCACCTGGAAGTAGAGAGATTGTTGGTGTCGTCTGTGACATATAAATGCACATTTTATATGTGAAGGTTTGCTCTCGTCTAGGGCTGCAACGATTAGTCGATCGACAAAATATTAATCCAATTAAATTTTGATAATCGATTAATCATTTTACTCATTTATTCACCTTCAGAAATGCAAATATTTGGTGCATGGGTTATTACAAAATCAATACTTAGTTTTTCTTGGCTGCTTGTCAGATAAAGTAAGCATACAAGACATCACCTCGCACTCTATTATTTGTGACAGCTTCTAGACAGAATGATTCATCGACCAATCGGAAAAAAAACAACCGTCAGATGAACCGACTCTAGAAACAATCGTGAGTCGCAGGCCCGCTCTCGTCTACCCACCCGGACGCATCCTGCTCGTGCTCGGCCTGCACCATGTTGCGCAGGCTGGCGTCGGCCAGGGCCTGGGTGAAGTGCGTGTAGGGGGCCATGAAACAGTAGTGGTAGAGGCCTGGGCGGAGGTTGGAGGAGCCCAGGCGGAGGGCCTTGCCCTGGGAGCGGCTGGGCCCGCTCAGGGCTCCGTCGTACTGGGACGCCAGGTTGGTGCCAAACAGCGTCTTCAACAGCTGATGAACAGAAGAGGATAGGAAGAGGTTTCTGAACCAGTGACCCACCATCCGCCGCTTGGGTTCACAGTTTGCTTGACATTTAAAACAAAATGCATCAAGCTAAAATAAAGAATACATTAAAGTTGTGCCAGCCGGACCGATACATATTGTTCACAATCTGTGCACATTAATACATGAATCTCAATAAATATATAACGTTTTGCACTGGGAAGGATTTGTGTGGAACCATCGCACAGGAGACCCGATGACTTTACAGGCCCTGTCGGCAGGAACCAGCCTCACTCTGTGTGGAGCCAGATGGGATGCAGCACATGGCTCAGCACTGCAGCCACAGAAGGGCTGCCACACATACAACAAACATACAACGGCTACACCAAAACAAAAAAAGGTGGGCAGGCATCAGCTCTCAGAGAGACCAACAAGAGACACGCACGGTACCGACTGACCTGTTGTACGCAGAGCGTTGCCATGGTCGGTTCCCTCAGGAAGCAAGACTTGAGGTAGCCCAGGATCTCCTCCACACACTAACAGGGCCAGACACAGCATTGCTTACATTAAGATTGGTTTGGTTTAGATATAAAAACAGCCAGCATTGTGTGCATACTTCCACCCTGTCCATCCATCAGTCACCTGAGCAGATACACAGATGACCACTACAAACAGAGCAAGTTCACATGGGAGATGGGACAACCGGTGAGTGTTTACACAGGAGGCGGGAATGGACCGTACCTTGCCAATGTCATGAAGAGTCGCCAGCTCCAGCAGCTGGGACAGCACGTCTAGCGCAGAGCGGAGAAAACCACCAAACTTCTCCTGACTGCTGTGGAGGTCCAGGGTCACCTAGGAGATGGACAGACAACATACGATTTATATTGGAGCAATAGCTGCTGGCGACTTCAATAGATTGGTGTTTAAGATCTTTAAAATAGATCCACCAAACTGTTTAATTTAGAGGCTGTTTTGCTGTACTTCTTTGGAAGTTCATGCTTTGTACTCGACTAAACAAACGTCTAGTTTGAAGTACATTTAAAAAGACCAAAATGGCGTTGTGTCCTCTGGCAGCAAAGTTGAGCTTTGGTTTGTTTTCCCCACCTTGTAGTTGGCATGGGTAGCTTTGAGGACATCGTAGAGCTTGAGGTAGGGGGGCAGGTGGTAGAAACTGCCAATGGTGGTGGACTTGCTGACACCCGGGGCTCCGGTACCGTCTCCTGGCCTGCCTGCTCACAAACACAGTCACATCAATGACATTCACCAGATGCTCATGAAGTCTAGACATCTCCCCTGTCTTCAGGTAAAGCCTGGTATGAGTGACATGCAGGTTGGTATCACAGAGCGTGTGCGTGTGTGTGTGTGTACCTGTGTTAGGTTCACTGCTTTTCTTTGGGCTCATAGGGATGATGCTGGGCTCAATGGGCTCCTTCTCCTTGCCCTTCCGGCGGATAGGGCTGAGCGAGGGGGTGTTGGCCAACGAGGGCAGGGTTGCCTACACGAAGATGCGTACAAAAAGTAGACAGTCAACACCACCATGATTTAACATGTTTAACCATTTGAAGCGAACCACTGCTATGAGGGCAGTTGTAAACCATACTTATAAAACAGATAGCTCCAGTCCTCAATTCTGATTGGCTCAAAGCCACTATAAAATACTATACTGTAAATCACACACCTGTGACTGCATAACAATTCATTTTTAGTATTAACCCGCCGCTTTGCCTGTGCCCATCGCTTGGCAGAAGAAGGATGACTTGTTTTCAATAAATTAGCACATTTTATGCTGCTGTGTGATTATTTTTTGAAATGTAGTCTATAGTAACCGTTTTATAAAAGCAATAAGCCACTTGAGGCCATGATTTACGGTGATTTTAGAACAGCTAGGGGGCGCCGTTAGGCGTCTCCCTGGAGCCCGGTCTCATTGACCAGCTTACCTTGGCCGCCGGCCCAGGGGGCGTGTCGTCCAGCACGTGGGCGCAAATGTTGAGCACCTTGAGGAGGTGGGAGAAGAGTTGCTCGACCATGGCCACCAGAGTGCGCTCCGACAGGGCCGCCCAGGGCTCCTCTGGCTTGTGGGTGGCACCACCGGCGTTGTTGCCGGCCCCTTCCTCCTCTCCAGCCCAGGGGCTACGCATGCACTTTGGAGCTGCGGCTGAGGACCACACGTAACCACAATGTACATCGTGTCTACACACTTTTTCTTTTCTTTTTTTGTATCAAACTATACTTTGCATGGAAGCTAAAATGAATAAAGGCATGTTGTTTCCATTCTTATGTATTCACTCATTCATTCATTTAGAAGAAGACAATGTGCAGCAGCCCCTACCAGCAAGCAGGCTGCCGGCCAGCAGCAGCGCATCCTGGTGAGCGGAGAGGTCCAGGGGGAACCAGGCGGAGGAGAGCAGGGAGAGCACCATGTTGGCCATGCCCGCCGTCAGGGTCCTCCGCTCAGGCTCTGAGGCAGAGGCAGAGCTGGAGGTGGCGGGAGCGCCGCCCGGCTGAGACGAGCTGGGAGACAGAGACACAGATTGGGATGCAAAAGACACTGTGAGGAAATGTAAAAACGCACAGAGGGTGGAGAAACACGCCGTTTAAATGTGACACTGTTCATTTGCATAGGACATTCTGCTTCTGTACTGGGCGGTGTGCAAAAGTACTTTTGTGTGTGTATGTGTACCTGAGAGCACGATTCCTGGCGCGGTTCAGGCTGGAGCGAGAGGCGTAGCTAGCACCGGTGCTGACGTAGCCACAGTGCCAGCCGGTGCTCCAGCTGCACACTGGGAAGGTGGAAGCCAAGAGGCACAGGGCCTCACAGCATCCAAACTACACACACACACACACACACACACACACACACACACAGGAATTAGCATGCAGCGCAACAGCTACTGTTACAGAGATGTTAATGTTGTGTCTATTCTTAGAAGGTGGGAGAGGGGGATTAGTCATAAGTGTGTGTGTGTGTGTGTGTGTGTGTGTGTGTGTGTGTGTGTGTGTGTGTGTGTGTGTGTGTGTGTGTGTG
>JAOPJI010000101.1:16729497-16743124 GCA_027122695.1 Merluccius productus
CACACACACACACACACACACACACACACACACACACACACACACACACACACACACACACACACACACACAGTTGAGAGCTATGTGTTTCGTTTTTGAAAATCCCACATGCAGAAGGAAGCACAAAATAGACACTGTTGTAGCTGCCTAATTCGTGAACCATTGTTCAACCACAGGACAGTTGGGTCTGGGACTGGTTGGGTTGAAAACAAACATACTGAACAATTTACAGGAAACAAAACGTTCCTGCTAAAATCATGCTCGGATCAAGGAAACTTGATGGCTCCACCAGAAATCTCACTGGTAAAAGCAGAACTTGAAGGACTCCACAGCTTTGGAGATCACAGTTTCTGTTGTTAAAACCAAGAGAAGTACGCAGGCTTTTGATCCAAAATATATGCTGAACAAAAGCCTGTCGGAGCATTCAGAAACAGGAAGTGCTAACCAGGCGCCTACATGTCAACATCAAATAGCATAGAAGGCTATCATGCTTCTACAAATCAGATCTTCTCTGCAAGCCAGAAAGTCAGATGCTGCTTTTTCATTTAAAAAAAAAACAGCATCACAGCCCTCACAACGCACTGGGACCAATGGGGTGAAAAGGTATTGAAAAGGGCCAAAGCAGCCGTAGAAAAGACTGCAGGATGGGTGGTACAGGAAGGGAGGTTCAACGAACGAGGGGGGGGGGGGTAAACGGCGAAAGATAAGCAAGCTACGTCCAATCAGTGAAATAAGTGTCCAATCAGCTGACCTGGTCACTAGTGCTAGAGGAAGAGGTGGCAGAGAAGGAAGAGGAAGAGGGGGATAGAGAGACGGTGGAGGAAGGGGAGGAAGGAGAGCAGACGGACGCGTCGCTGTCTGTGGCATCAGGACCCTCGGTAGAAGTTGGCGAGAGTGAGGATGGCTCAGTCGCCCGCGGCAACTGAGAGCGCAGCTGCGACAAGGCGGGGGGGGGGAGAGGGGGCAGAATGGATTGGGTCCAACACCACAGAAGTTCAAATTAGCAGAACACACGTCATTCAAGCAAGGCTTCATAACAAGGCACTAGATCATTGATATCCACTAACAGATTGACTTTAGACTAAGCCAAGGGTCAAATAAGCATTCTCTGATCCTATTAATAGTTTTGCCAATGGACTTTAATCCAATTAATCACAATCTCTGGAGTCTCCATTTCCTTAGCAAGGCCTAATGAGACTATCTGTTGGCAGATGAGGGTATGGCACAATTAATTAAATCCCTCTCTGTGCCAGCCACTGTTATATACTCTTTCCCACACACTTAATTAACAAATCGTAACAAAATGTCAAGAAAAATTCTTGACAAAATGTCAAGAATACGAACCAAAAACCATGCACACACACATACACACACACATAATGTACACGCATACACACACACACATACACACACTTCCACTGACCAGCTCTGCGACATCCGAGGGCGTCACAGCAGAGTCGGGCCCCTCCGTGGTGGTCTGGGAGGAGTCGCTGGGCGGCAGCGAACCTAGCGGCGCCCCGGTGTCCCCCAGGGGACCTCCGTCTGGGGTGGCGTTCTCCGGGGTGGTGTAGTCGGCCGTCTCCGGAGTGACGTTGGCCCCGCCGCTGGAGCTGTGGCTCAGCATGTCCTCCTCGGCGCCGCTGGGCGACTCGGGGGTGCCCGAAGCAGACGTCCCGGCACCGCCGCCGCCGCCACCCTGCTCCGAGGAGGCGCTGAGGTCCACGGAGTCCCCCGGCTGCAGGCTGTGCTGGGAGGAGCGCGGCTGCTCCGTGATGATGTCCACCTGGGTGGCCGACGAGCCGTCCGCCCCCACCACCGACGCTGTAGCACAAGGGTCATCTATTAAGGGTATGCAGCAGGGCTTCACAGCACAGCACGCATCACAACCTGATGCTGATAAGATCGGCCAAGAAAGCCTCATGCTTCACGAGAGACTGTGTCAACAGCCAGGTGAGAAGTGCAGCTCACCTGTGAAGGAACCAGAGGGGACGTCTGCTCTCTCGGGGTCATCCTCAAGGCCTTCCTCCTCGCCCGACAGCATCTTACCTGTGCCCAAAAAAAAGCTCTCAGCTCACTGGACACAGTAGCACATCCACATAAGGACGAAACAGATTGGGGGGGCAATCGAGTCTGGGGTGTGGAGTCTTCCAATTACATAAAAATGTTGACTTCATCCGCAAATTCACATCGCTGGACATTGGGGTGGGGTGGGCGACAAATTAGCTCTCTTTGAACATAGGTTGGGACGCTTCCCCCAGAACCGCCTGGGAATTTCGCCCCCGACATATACACACAGTCCACACATTGCAAGTTTATAGGTGAAGCAGAAGTGTAGAGTAAAAGCGTGGAGAAACCCATAAGCATTTACTTGCGTTAGATTGAACAGTTGTGCTCCCATTATAACTGACCAAGTGTGGTCACACACACACAGAAGAAGTAGCCCAATCACCTTTCTGTTTCCTGAGGATGAGAGGACTGCAGGTAGACCCTCCCCCAGCTGCAAGTGTTAGGAGAAAGTGAGCAGAAATAGAAAAGAGAGGCAGTGAAGAAAGGGGGAAAATCAAAAGCTCCAGCACTTTTATGCCCAAAAAGGAAATTACAGTAATAAGATCAATAGAGGAATGGATTAGCAAGCAAAGCAAGACCCCGGAAAGCAGAAACCCTAGCAGGGCACCCACACTCATGAAACAGCTTAGCGTACAAACATCGTAGCACAGAATGGATTAGCCATTAAGAAGCTCCGATTCAGCAGCATACTAATCACTTATGGCTCGAGACAAGTGTTTTAGTATATTGCCTTTTTTAATTGCTTAGTTTCTTAGTTACCATGTATTATCATGTATTTATAATTCCAATTGAAAATCAAGTTGCCAAATGGTAATTCAAGTTGCCCAATGGCAATTCAAGTTGCCCAATGGCAATTCAAGTTGCCCAATGGCAATTCAAGTTGCCCAAAGCCCCAGCCTAATCCAAACAGGCAAGCATCAACTGTCCATACCGGACAGTGGATGGGTACCCAACGTGATCCCATGATCTAAACTGCATTTGTAAACACTTTTAACGATAGGACACCAAGAAGGACCTGATCCACAACACCCACAACCCACGTTCACAAGCTCAATGCCTTGCTGACCTACGGCCGAACACCACCACCACCGGCGGCAGCATCAAAAAGTCATGTTTACCGATGAACTCCACGATGCTTCCCGAGCGCGCGCGGCCTTCGGCGTCATGGCGGAACACGGTGGCGTGCGGGATGCTGCCGGGCGTGATGAGCATGTGCAGGAGCTCTGGGGGCGGAGTCCTGAACATCTGCTGCAGCAGTTCCAGGGCTGCAGTGACCACGTTGTGATCCCGGTGTTGGGTGTAGTGGAGGGTCAGTTCGTACACCTGAGAGAACAAGCGCACAGACACGCCACACGCGTGCACACACACCTTTAAGCTTTGATTTGGCATATACAATACAGAGTTAAATATAATGTATTGATTTAGAGTTTCCAGATCAAGTATCAGATGGGGGATATTCACCATCACTTGAAAGGTGCTGTAGGTAGGATTTAAGAGCTATAATTTTAGTGTAATTTGAAAGTAAGCAATGCCACAGCCATCCAGAGCTATTAGTGAGTAAATTTGCACTATGAGAATATCCATCTCGAGTCAAAAGCCTCTGTACGAGCCAACTTAAAATTTAGACTGCTCCCGGCTCACTTCTGATCAATCAGTGCATCTCTTCCCCGGTTGGTTTGGGGGAAATCCATCTTGCCTGAATGCGTGAATGCAACAGGGAGGGGAGCAAAGACTCACTTGGAACATCGACATTTGCAGAAATGACACACACAAGCACGCTCAGGTCTACCTGCAGCAGCTGCTCAGGGGTGGGCTGGACATCAACCTCCTTCCTCATGACACCGAAGCTTCCCTTGAGGCTGGGGCCATTGACGTTCTGCTGGAGCAGAGGCAGCAGGTAGCGCAGGGTCAGCAGCACGCCCAGGATCAGGTGGCTGCCATGCTCCTCGTCCACCGGCACCAACAGCCCTACCCAGGGAGGGGAGAGACAGCAGGTCAGCCTCTGTGTGTGTGTGTGGGGAGCCACACAAGCCTTACATGTGTCCAGTTTTAAGATGCTCCGGTTCATTTTAGGGCCGCAACTTACGATTATTTTCATAGTTCAATTAATCTAACGATTATTCAATAATTTAGTCTAGAAAATGTCACACGTAATAGCAAATGCCTTCACAAGTTACCAAAGTCCAAAGTGATGTCTTGAATGTGCTTGCTTTATCTGGCAAGCAGCCAAGAAGCTGCTGGGATCTTTTCAATCAATACATGTACTATCAAACTCTGATGGACTGGAACCATTTGGATGTGTGAGTCTCTTCATTGTCTGGACACTGAAAACCTAAATGCAAGTGAAGAGTTCCATAGCATTGGGTGCATCTAATAACGTATACATATTATCTGGCTGAAAATATAAAACAACCATCTGTTTTCTTCAAAAGGAGACGTGTGTGTGTGCTTATAATGAGTTATAAGTGTGAGGATAATACATTCTGCCCGTAACTTTCTGCCCGGTCCCGAGCGTGTGCGTGTGCGTGTGCGTGTGTGTGTATACACAGTGTGCCGGTGTCCTACCCAGCAGCACATTGAGCAGCCACGTGTAGAAGTAGCTTGGGCGTCTCGACTGCTGGCACACGCTGACAGCCGAGCTGGCTGCGGTACGTCTGATAGTAGGAGAGCTGCACTTCAGGTTGGCCACAAAGGACTTCAGCAACACCTGAGACGGATACGATTCATAATGAGTTTGAGCAAAATTGATGTTTCATCTGTTGATTGCAAAATACTATTTTTCTTCACCAACATTCACGAAAAGATAAATCTTCATTTCCACAGGGCCCTGTTGTAATCAGGACCACAGGACTTTGACCATTGACCGAACCCAACACTACAGTGTATCGTTGTGTAGTTGTATTTCTGGGACTGTAGTACCTTGATTTCCCCGTCATTGGCAAAGTGTCCCAGTGCGGCCATGATTTTGGGCACAGCAGCAGCCAGTGTCTCTTGCACCGTCTCTTCCTGACGCTTTGTTATTCTGGTCAGGCACGGCAACAGGTTCACCAAGTAGGGTCTGCAGAGCAGGAGGAGAGCAGAAACGCCAATGAGAGAACGGAAGATAGACTTACGAAGCAGTGTGAGAAACCTTTGTCTCTACCCGACTCTATAAGAGCCATGGCATGGATTATCGTGTGTGTGTGTGCGCGTGTGCGTGTATATACCTGCATTTCTGTGGTCTGATGAGGTGGGCGAGCTCAGCAAACCTCCAGAGAGCTGCCCTCAGGCTCCTTGAGGCACCGTTCTGCAGAGATCACCACCACAAATCATTATTTTGTCAAATCATTATGATTAATACTCTATGGATTAAAAGTTCAAATGAATTAACATTTCATCCAGGAGTGTCTACCTTTTTAATCTCTTTGTACAGCTCCAGCTGCAGTCTAGGCAGGTTGGAGTCCATCAGCGCCTGATGAAAGAGCAGAAAATAAACCACTCAACTAAAGCCTGTTAGCCATAGAGTGAATCCATTGGAGTAGATTATTACTAAAGAATATATTATTACTATCAAATATCAAACAAGTATTTTCCCCTCCTCATAACCGATCTTGTGTTTAGCTTGGCTCCCTCTACTGGTGATTACATTAAATACATGCGATCCCTGATCAATGGTCATAATAATCAAGGTCAATTTGCCATCATGTCAATACAACACGTACATAGGGCATTTACATATGACTAAACATGAGACCAACATGACTGCACAGTGCGGACGGCGCTCACTTTGATGATCTTATTGAGGCACTCGTCAGCCACCATTCTGACATCCGATTCGCTGTCGTCGCTGCAGAGCAGGAACATCTCCATGGCGATGCCCAGCAGCTTCTGGAACTCAGGAGACGTCCTGATCCCAAAACCACATGGAGACAAGAGCAAATGTGTGCGTTGCTGTAAGATGGGCACAGTGCAGGACATTGACATCTGCATACTATGCAGAAAATCAAATAATGTAGTATGCATTATGCAAGCCTACTAGCTGTGTTCTGATCAAAAAGACAAATAAATATGCCCAACTACCAATAAAAGCACCATTAACATCACAAGGGCAACACATTAACCATTTGCTGTGTATTACAGCATTATTTTAAAATGAAAGTGGTTTGAGTAAGCATGTGTATCGCACATCCTTCATTTCATTGAATGCCACTGGTCATGTTTGAACTCTCGTGGTTAGTCTGATGTGTGTGAGACCGGTCCTACCTTAAAGACTGAGCCACAATGTTTTCGCATATCGTCAGGCAATGGGTGACGCGGTCCTTCTTAGTGGCAGCCTGTTCCTTTTTTCTGGGGAAATGAAAAAGCACAAAGAAAAGACTCATCAACTGACATGACATTAGAAAGACATGAATTGGAGGGGGGGGGATAAAGAAAAAGGGGTGAAAAGAGGACAAACTGAGACGTGTCAGTTTACAGAAAACACATTTGTGCACTTCTGAGGTGCATTCACCCCTACAACCATCCGCCAGCCCACACTCCCAGCTCCCATTCCCAGTGAGGTTGAAATTGGACGAGATGGGGGAGTATGTGCATCACGTCAATAACAGACAATGGCATGGCATGCAGCTGTCAGTAGCATCAGCATCAGCATCAGCACCGGGTTTGCCATCTGTTAGGGTTGCAAGCAACCGACACAACTACGCAAGGTGACGTCCAAGCAAGGTGGATTCAAGTCTCAATCACCACAAACCATACATGAAATCCCCTCCATCCTGTGTTTAAAGCGGCAGCAGCAGCAGTAGTAGTGACCCTGTCTTAACGGTCGCAAAGGGGGGGGGTGCCAGACTTAGCCCTTAGCTTGTGTGTGTGTGTTTTCTCCCCCCTTTACTCCCCCGTCGCTGTTACACTTACTGTTTCTGGACGAGCTCCTCCACGCTCGGCGGCCCCTGTTGCTGTTGGAAAGACTTGAGGGACTCGAAGGCCTTCATCAATTTCTCCATGGTGGCCATTTTAGCAGTAGCAGCAACCGCCGCCGCCGCTAGTTGGGTAAGCTAGCTCCGGTAGCTAGCTTGGTATTTAGGGTCAACAACACCAAACACAAACGGGGGAGGCGAGGCAACGAGGGTGTATATGGGGGGGAGACACACTGCTCGGCCTGCTACCACCGCCACCACCACCACCTCCTCCTCTCCCGCCTTCTCCTCGGTGAGATACGTTTCCTATTTCTTCACAGTGTTGTCCATTAGTGAACGGGATGCATTGCGATAAAATGCATATTTTGCGGTAAGGCTAAACCCTGTGACAAATCCGACTCAGGAAGTGGACTTGTGACAGCTTCACGGGGAGTGGAGGAGACGCGACGGCCGCTGGCCAATGAGCGACGGCGTGACGCTGATTGACTTCGGAGCGGACCAATCGGAACGCGCGGTGGAGAGGGGCGGGGTGAGTCACGGGTTTACTCAAAGCCATCCTGTCAGGTGAAACGTTTTGATGTTGTTCTTGTTCGCCAATACACTATATTAACATACATTAACATACATTAACATATGTTAACATATTTTAACATATACATACACATTAGTCTACTTTATGGTTTTAGTGTTTTACATGGACTATAGTATAACGACGGAGGTCTTCATCTGGCTGAAAAGGTGCTATAATGAACTCATAATAGCATTTTTTGCTTATTATAAATGCTTTACATTCAAGGGTTGAATGTGAAATAAAGGGAGACCAAGGAAGTGAATTAAGGCCAAATAAATTAGGTCTCACTGTGGTAACAATTGCACCGGCCCTCATTATGTAAACACATTTTGGATTAGTTTTACCTTTTATTTTTATTTATTTCATGAGATGCATTGTAGCCTATATAGGTGTATATATTGTAGATATCATTTGTATTTTCTCATCTTATATTCTCTTGTTTGATTTGCACCGTCATTTTATGCTGCTGTAGCAGAATTTCCCTTTGGCAGTTAATACAATTGTATCCAATCCTATGGGTTCAACAAAGATCATTAATATGTTAATATATCAAATGAGTGTGAAGACATTGGGGATCAAACCCAATACTATGAAAATATAATAAATGAGTGAATATAATTGTTCCCCAACCCTCCAATAGAACCACAAAAACATAAAATGTAAACGAGACAAAAATAAACCAGGGACCTATGTATTTTTTATACAAACGGCAGTGTATTATTTCATAATTAATTACAAATGTCAGATATGGTACAACAACCAGTGATACAACTTGTACAAGAATTACAATGACTGCAGTGGTTGAACAACATGACTGTACAATTACAAAAAGAAGAAAATAAGGAAAGACCCTGTGTGAATCCCATTTAATGCATCTGTCCCCTCACCCTTCCCTGAAAACGTATCTATGGGACGTCTCCAGACGAGGTGAAGTGTCCGCACACCTCACCTCGTCTGAGGTGCATCTTGCCAGTCCACCCAAAACTACACCTCACTTAATGAGGCGACTACTGAGATTTCTCCCGCCAAACGTTTGTTTCACGTTATTTTTCCGAGTGTTTGGGAAGCTGATGCATCGCTACCACCGAGGACGGCGGAAGGGGAGGCTTCAAATGTCAAACTGTATTCAGACAGGGTCAATTTAGCGGGCCACCTTGCTATAGCTATAAAGTTGTCCTTAGATACCAGTGTGGTATGTTGGCACTAGAAGATCATTTATATGTACAAGGAACCTTTAGTATTACAAACTGATACATGCTTGAGTTATAAAAACATAGGTATTTCTTTTTTTTCTTTTTTTTTTAAACAGGCATTGCAATGCACTTAGTGCGGACATTCAAAACTGTTCAGCTGTTCAAAGTTCCTTTTATGCTCAGCACATCTCAGAATAGATGGAAAAATAGTCGAATGAGGAGGGCGGTGTCAGAACTGAAACGTTGGTCATTGGCACATACAATAAAGGCGGTCAGTCTTTCTGCATTAAGTTCATCAGTGAGAAAAAAAAAAAGTATAAATGATGCTTTTGGTATCGTTGGCAACAAGTTAAAAGACACAACCTATAGTCATTGTCAGTACACACTATAGTGCAATAAAACTAAACATTTCTTTACTGCTATTTGGATGGAAAATATATTTTTTTTCTCTCCTGGTTGCGAAAGCTTATATGTTAAATGTTAAAAAGATGTATTTTACAAGGTATTTGAGGCGAAGACCTATAAAGGCATAAATCTACATTTGCCAGAGAAGTTGGCTCCGAAATGTGCCTGAGAACAACAAAAAAATTAAATAAAAATCAACAAGATACTCAGAAACTCAAGTGACGACAAACCATCGAGGACTAAATGCATTTGTGTTATTCCTGATCTGGTAATGGAATGTGCTGGTTGAGACAAATCCTGGTGAACTAGCCAAACTATCTCTACAAGTCTGTAGCTGTACAACTTTAATAGTACTAAATATAACAGAAGGTGGCACTTTTTGTTTGACAAATAAAATTACGCTTTGCCACTTAGGATTTCAATGTAATTTGCAACGATTATGTGTTGCGTGACTGAATGCTTTCATCTATGTTGATGGAGAATAACAGCGTTAAAACAATGCAGAGAATTAACACTTTCCGATCATTAACCCCTGATGGATGAAATTGCAATTGGTTGACAAACTTGGTTTTAGTATTTGGGTCATTTTACATTTAAATAATTAGGCAAATGTTACAAAAGTTGTATATAGTTACAGTATTATAAATGCACACAAAGCCAATGAGTCTAGTTCAGATATTCACAGCATTAAAACAAAGGAGGGGGTAAAATATGTTTGTCTCAAGAAAATTCAATTTCAAAATAGCTAACGTGTTTCTGAACTACAAAGGGCACATACATATGCTAATCATAATAAATCCTGCTACAATCCAGGATGTCAAAAAAAATCCGCTTGACCATAAACCAGCCGATTTTGAAGAATGTTCAATGTGTACTTAAAAGTGCACAAAAATGGGATTATGCAAGTTGTTAAGATTTCCTGTACATAGGTATATAGGCAGGTGTCGAAAGCTAATTTCCCTTCCCTAGCCTGTCTAAGAACATGCAATCAGTTGTTAAATCTTTCCTATGGAAGAGCAACAGACAATATTTTAATGAAGTAGTAATTGGTGATAATTCTCTTTTCAGCCCAACGATTCCTTTTCGAATGATCAGAGATATAGCCGATCAATAGCATTGGGGTCTTCTAGCAGAGTGTCTCCTCAACAAGCACTGTGTAATCTTTGATCAACAGGTCAACGGCACCCAAATTAAAATTGCAGGCAACTCGAGCTTTGAACGTTTGTTTGATGTTTAAGCAATTTTTTTAAGCCAATCTGATATGGATCTGTATTCATTAGACTCTCCTCAACAACTCAATCTAAAGAATAACGAACAGAAGTTGAAAATAAAAAGTAATTAGGAATCGAGCTAAACATTAAGAAAAACGGCATTCACTTGCAACATTATTTCCATAAGAATCCAGAATTGAAAAGGGATTGGTTGCCTGGTCAGTTGGAGCTTAAAACCTAGTGGAAGACCAGAAACAAAACACAGTCCATGTCATGCAACTTGAACTGAATTTACTAAATCGTAAGGATCATTTTTGTGTTGTACCTGTTGACTAAGATTGTCAGACAGAAATGCATGCTATCTCTGCTAGAAGCGCTTTTCTCTATAGGCACCTAGAAGAGATTGATGTTTGCTAACGCAAGTATCCACATAGCAGCCTAATACCAATAAAAGCCATCCATACAGTACATACCAGTTCATCATTACAACCAGAGCTATGGAGCTGAGTGCAGGGCATGAATTATCATGGCGCATGATTCCAAATCAACCACTTGAATCCTTCAACCTAAGTAGGTGGACGAGGTGTAAATCTGGGAAACAAATGGATAGGTTTAAGCAGCACGGCAACAGCATGGCGACCTCTGATTAGATTTGTCACCACAAGATCGCTCAAATCCATGTCTTTAATAAAGATCTACTAAAGACCCTTGGGCGTGGAGGATAAGGGGTTAGGTTTAGTGATTTGGTGAACTTGATGTACTAACAACACGTCACATTTGCCAAATCAACAACAACACACGTACAGCACATAGAGAACAAAGGCCTTATGCTACATTGAGAAATAAAATAAAAAAACTACTAGTACTGTGCTTCTTAAAAAACTTCTCAATAGACATTTTCCATACTCATTCCAAAAGGAAAAAAAAAATAAAAATGTTATGTATGCATTCAAGTGGTACTTTTATGGCTTTTTGTACAATACAACCTTTAGTGAAAATATACATCTAGACATAAATTCAAGTACAAATGTACAAAATCTTTAAACTCATACTTTTTTCTTTTAGTTATAATACAATTTTAATACAGCTCATAAATACAGGTCAACATTCACTGAGTTCCTAGGATTTTCGCTCGGTTGGAGTCGGTGGCGGAGGTCGGTGGCGGAGGTCGGTGGCGGAGGTGGGATAGGAAAGGAGTGGTTTAAAGTCGCGAGGGCTCCTCGTTCTCGTCGTCACTGTAACTGCTCTTAAAACACACCTAGGGAGAGGTCAGAGGGAGACTTTATGAAAATGCGCCTTTGCCAACGCAGTGTGCGTTTCTCAAGGTAGGACAATTCTGTTCATTAAGCATCATTTTGAATTGTGTACTTCATATGTACTTACTACCCTTTAATACAAAAAAGCCATAGAGTGAAGTAAGAGTTAGTTTTTTCTGAAACTCTGTAGACATACACACAGATTTACAATCACACATTGATAAGGCTGTAGGTAGCTTAACACAGGTCAGTTTGTTCATTTTACCCAATGTAATAAAGCCAGTTAGTTTGTATAAGAGATATCAAGAGTTGTGTTAGTTGTCATCTGCAATCACGGTTAGCTTAAACGTTATTTTATCACGTCGATGTCGTCTGACAAAGACCCTGCTCAACGAACCTTAGAAAGTGGAGAAAGGAAATCGAGAAAGAAAAAAGATGATTATAAGAATGAAAGAAAAAGATAGAAAAGACTGGAAAACCTTGACCCAAACCTACCTTGCTACTTGGATACGAATGTATATGCAAGATAAATAATGGCCTTTTAACATTTCCAAACCAGGTCTACAGGAACAGAGGATACGCCCAAGAATGTCCATTTCAAACGCTCTGAATTTGGCTCATGTAAACAAAAGATTATTAATCACAAAAAACAGCAAAAAGCTGCCTACGGCCTTGGTCTAGGTTACTTTGAGACGAGGCCTTGACGATAAAGGAAGGAAGGAAGGAAGAGAGAAAGTACCTTAGCCCCCACCCCCTCGGACAGTTGCAGGAGTGCTAGCACTTGCCTGTCTTCTGAAAAGGCGGTAGAAGAAGCCTCTCTTTGGTGGGGGGTTGGGCCGGTTAATGTCCAGGTCCGAACACAACGTCCCATCCGTTTCATAGACGTTGATCTCCTTGAAGCACTCCATCTCAATCATCTTCGTTGGGATGGCGACAGAGACGGCGAGATCGACGGATGGATGGATAGATCGATAGATAAAAGAGATACGGCAAAAGTTCATCCTGAACTTCTAAGGGGATTTGTAGGCATTTGATGTAGGTCAACAACGTAGCATAAGTATAGAATTAGACATTAAGCATAAAAGTATGAAAATGTATTTTAGTGTTAATCTGTGCTCAATTATTTTATTAGTATGTCATTGCACTGTAACTTGAGAAATGACCATGCAGTAATGGATGACATCATCTTGTTCAAGCCTGCATTACCTCATTTTGCCAGGGGATGGAGACACTCCCTGTGACAAACTTGTGATAGAAGTCATCATCGGTAGGGTCAATGTTCACGCCTTTGACAGTGGAAAACTGCTCGATGTCCAACACGTCTTTACAGTAAACTGCCCGTGGCTGAGAGAGAGGGAGAGAAAAGCGATCAAAGGAATCAATATAAAACTAAGGTGGAACAATAAAAAAAGAAAAATAAACTAATTGTAATGCAATGACATTGTAATGAAATGACAAACAGATTAAATGTCTCTAAAACCTGATTAATAGATGGCCTTACAGTAATTGTGAATAGCTTTACTTAAAAGCTTTGTTTTCTTTCCATTCAATTCCAGTAGCTTATACTGGTAATTGGGCCCTAGTGTGTGTGTGTGTGTGTGCGCGCGCGCGTGTGCGTGTGCGTCTTACATCTGGACTGAAGGGCGGGTCTAGCATGTTGGCCTCCAGCCGTTTGAAGTTGATGTTTCGGAGGATGGGGTGTTGCTTCACCTCCACTGCCCCACGGCCCTGACACCCAAGCCGCTCCTTCGGGTCCTTGGCCAGCAGCTGTACGCAGCAAGGAGGGGGACCAGGAAGTGACATAAGTGAGGGAAAAATGCGCCGGGTCAGTGAAGAATTCTGATTCATTTCCCACTTGCGAGTGTTGTGCGAGGGTGGGGTCGGGGGCCGGGGAGGTAGAAAGGAGGAACCGACATAATAAAGAGAGTTAACTCAAGAACTGCCTGCGTCACAGGGCACACACGCGCACACACACACACACACACACACACACACACACACACACACACACACACACACACACACACACACA
>JAOPJI010000101.1:16771323-16782548 GCA_027122695.1 Merluccius productus
GAGAGAGAGAGAGAGAGAGAGAGAGAGAGAGAGAGAGAGAGAGAGAGAGAGAGACAGAGACAGAGACAGAGACAGAGTACTATAAATATATGTATGTAGTTTGTAAAAGGAAACATTACATTACACAACATCTGAGTGTTTAATCTTTGACAATCACATGTTCTGCCCCATTCTCCCTCATAGAATCAATACAATCCATGCTTTCTACTTTGATGTTTAATTTGTGTCTCTGGGACAATGAAAATGTCATATTAAGCCATTTCCCTTTATCCATGCATCCATCTCTCCATCCATCCTCATTATATCCATCCATAGCCCCGAGTCTTCCTCCGATGAGTCTTCCCACAGGGTCTGGATCGACCGGCAGGCAGCCCATCGACCACCTTGCCTCACCTGGACGTCTGGACGCCCAGATGACTGGAGGTGGAATGAAGCACTACCAGCCTGAGGATAATCAACACACACAGCACCTGACCCAGGAACCCAAGCCAGGTCCAAGATGCTGCTGGTCATAAGCGGTAGGAAGTAATGAATATGTAGGATGTTATGTTAATGCCTGTACTTGCCTGTGTTGATACAGCAGTAGTTATTGTTGTATGACAAAACTCATGAGAAGGGAAAAATACATAAGAAGAAAGTAAAAGAAAGAGCGAGCAAGTGAAGGGGGAAACAATTTGATGGATTTGCCTCGTTTATGTTTTTGTCAGATGATAGAATAGCTGTCTCCTAAACAGTGTCTGACACAGCAGAATAGAGTTCAATGGTTTTCACACGAGTCAGGATAAATACAGATATCTGACAGGCATATCTCGTCTGGAAAAACAAAAACGAAAAAGTCGGGGGTGATTATTCTGAACTATAGTACTTGTCCTTGTTTGACAAAAGGAAAATGGTTCTTGATTGAGTGTTTCAATCATTGATTGGTTGATAGATTCACAAGTTGAAATTGGATTCCATATATTATTATCATATCACATATGTTTTGATATATTCTTCCACTGGTTATGTTTAACAGTCCAGAAGTGTAACTGTAGCTAATCTGTAGAAGCTTTGTATTAGTGATTAACATCGATCCCTGGTTGGATTTACCACGCTTGTCATTAGTGATTATTGTGTTGCCGAGGTAATCAATAATTACAATAATTAAAGGGTCATTTCAGCCTTGTGTTCTGGTTGGCCAGAGAAGAGCTGTAAACGTTTACCTTCCCATAAAGTGCAGCTAGCCTTGCTTTCAAAAAGTTTATTCTCTATTGTGGGCAATCGATCCATCCACTCAGCTCCATAAACAGCTCCCAGGCAGCACACTGTTTGCATACACTGTTTAGAAAGTGTAGTCATTGTTTTCCCCTTTCCAAAGCCGAAAGCCCAAGAGGAAAGATGCAGTGTGAAAAAAAAACAGTGTGAGAGGCATAGGCGTCAGTTACGCTGGGGACGCTGGGGACGAGTACCCACCAGTTTTCGTCAAGATTCATTTTGTACCCACTTAATTTACGCGGATTTTGTTCCCAGCCCGCCCCTGGTCCCCACCACAGATAAGGAAGCATCAGGCAGGTGGGTTTAAATAGAAGCCAGACGATTGGCTGATTGGAGAATGAGGAAGCGGAGCGGCTCGAGCGCTCGTTGGACAATTAGGCGACCGCTCCCGCGTGTGGGAGGAAGGTTAGTAGATGATTAGTTCATGTGAGGGCTAATGTGCAATGTTTTCAATCACTAAACACTAGTAGAAAACACTGAGTAGAAAACACTGTGTAGAAAACACTATGTAGAAAACACTGAGTAGAAAACACTATGTAGAAAACACTGAGTAGAAAACACTATGTAGAAAACACTATGTAGAAAACACTATGTAGAAAACACTGTGTAGAAAACACTGTGTAGAAAACACTATGTAGAAAACACTGAGTAGAAAACACTATGTAGAAAACACTGTGTAGAAAACACTGTGTAGAAAACACTGTGTAGAAAACACTATGTAGAAAACACTGTGTAGAAAACACTGTGTAGAAAACACACTATGTAGAAAACACTGTGTAGAAAACACTGTGTAGAAAACACACTATGTAGAAAACACTATGTAGAAAACACTATGTAGAAAACACTGTGTAGAAAACACTATGTAGAAAACACACTATGTAGAAAACACTATGTAGAA
Organism: Merluccius productus; assembly: GCA_027122695.1. Lineage (NCBI taxonomy): Eukaryota > Metazoa > Chordata > Actinopteri > Gadiformes > Merlucciidae > Merluccius > Merluccius productus. Next base: position 16,773,476 of record JAOPJI010000101.1, read on the forward strand.
AACACTATGTAGAAAACACTGTGTAGAAAACACACTATGTAGAAAACACTATGTAGAAAACACTATGTAGAAAACACTATGTAGAAAACACACTATGTAGAAAACACTATGTAGAAAACACTGTAAACACTGTGTAGAAAACACTATGTAGAAAACACACTATGTAGAAAACACACTCTAGACCTTCGTGAATGACATTTACATTTAGGGCATTTAGACGCTTTTGGTCCAAAGCGACGTACAATAAGTACATTTCAGATCACTCACATCCTTCAAGAAAACACAATCTCCTGTGTGCGTGTGTGCGTGTGTTCGTAAAACTTCTCCCCCCATCCCCTTCCTGCCTTATTTCCTCGTCTCTTCGGCCTCACCTGCCCTCCCCCATTTCCTCTCCTTGGCACCGCCAACAGCCATGTCCCCAGTCATGTGCTAATGGTCAACAAACAGGTTTAAGACTCTTTATATAGCCATAGGCCCGAGGCGCCGGGCGCGCTCCCCCCCCCACCATTGGCTCGTGGGCCGCTCGTCTATCCTCGCCCGTCTTGTTCCTCCTCGTTGTGTGCTGCCTTTTCCTCCCGCTCGTATTTTGATTAATACACGGAAACTGTCCAGTCGAATCACCTCTCCGCTCAGGGGGAATGACAGAATCGGGTGTATGAGCTGTGGGTCTCCACAGGCACGCGTGCGGCGGGCGTGCGGGAACTCGTGAATTATTATTGTGTGCCTTGCCGACTGTAGGCCTACATATTTTAAAAATCACTGTAGGGCTATTGATCGGTCATGTGAAACATAGATATTTGTTGATGTGTTGGACTATATAGGCTTTATGTGATTAAAAAGGCACATATACACAGTTAGAAAAGGAGGCACAATTCCACACTTATTTTTTTACTTTTTTTAACGTAGGTTGCTCCTAAGTGTCGTTGACTTTACTGTCTTGTTGACAGTTTGAAGACAAGAAATAGATAGGCCAAAATAGGTCGAAAACCGTTTGGCCTACGCTTTAGTTAAATTACATGCTGGAATAAAAAGCCTACCAGGCTACAAATTAAAGCAGATAGCCTGTAGTCTTTGTAGGCTATAACCTTGCAAAATAGCATCCTGAATAAAACTTATGGGGCCCATCATGTCTTCATCATTTCATTAGCAAATAGGCGACACAACTTCATCAAAAATAATTAAAGAATAATTTAAAAAATGACCGTATGTGTTAGTGGGTTATGTGGAGAATAAGGTTGGGCTTGTATTCCCACTAACCAAGATGTGTGAAGTCCTGCCACCGCTCTACAGCAGTCCGCTTTCACTTTTGAGCAATGAGCTGGCTTAAAAAATAAATAAATACATATATAGATAGAGAGGGGGGGGGGCAGCAACAACATGCTCAGAGAGAGAGAGAGAGAGTGACAGAGACAGAGACAGAGAGAGACAGACACAGAGAGAGACAGACAGAGAGAGAGAGAGAGAGACAGTAGCCCCTTAGCCTAGTAGTATGGCTTCATAGAAACCTATGGTCAGCCTCCATTGACCCTGGGTGTCGGCCGACATTTGTTTGTGTGTTTTATACGGTTAATGATTTGACCTCCATAGCCTCCTGCCTCTCCTCCTGCGGGGCGCGCGCCCACGCCGCCGCCGCCGCACGCATGCACCATCCTCATAGAGGCGTGCTGGAAGCGCGCCAAACTGGGATCGGCTTCCCGCTTTTCACAGGCCGACCTCACCAGGATCTCCAAATAAGGGCAGGACTCGTATCAATTTTGATCGCATGACGAAGCAGTTAGGCCTGTCCCTCCTCACCCTTATCAATGCTGTGGAAAACTTGAGACAATGGGATACGCACTTTATATATATATATATATAGAAATTATTTTTGTTTTGTTTCATTATTAATTAATTAATTGTATTTATTTATTTATTATGAAAGATATATAGCCTATATATTGGTTTTGTTTTATTATTATTTATTTATTTTATTTATTTATTTATTATGAAATATATATATATATTTGTATTTATTATTATTATTATTTAATGTATTTATTTTAACTCCTGCGTTAGTGTGTCCCCTGTTTATCCTCAACAACGCGCAAGAACAATGAGATAATGAGCCAATAGGCGCACTACATATGGATGTCGCTCCACCAATGGCGACCTGCGCGCCAGGTTCCTGGCAGCCGCGTCACCGGGAGGCGGGGTGCAACCGGCGCTCATCAGCCTCCTTATAAATACCACGCAGAGACCGCGCAATATCCATTTGTTTAAAGCACCGCCGTGCACACGCACACAGACACACACACCTAAGACAGACAGATACACACAGACAGACAGACACACACACACACCAAAAAAAGAAAAAGAAAAGAGAGAACTAACTCGTGTGTGAGGGGGAAGACCAAAAACAACAGATTTTGTCACCGGACATCGCTTTGATTTCACCAAAAGACAAAAGACAACGACTTGGTACAGTACTGTTCCTGCTATATTGGAAGTTTTTTTTGTAGTTTGATAGCATTGATCCTCGCTATAAATAATACATCTGGACGTGCTGCTGCTGCTGAGGGGGGATATCCTCTGGGACACCGAAGAGTTGGTGTTCCGGGCGGACGTTTTGCGCAGTTTTGACTTTGACTTTGTCTTATTTTTTAGCAAAAATGTCCGCAATAATGGAACAGCCTTTTTATGACGACTCGTTTCTCTCTGCTTATGGCCATCCAGGCGCTGCTCCGCCCGCCCGCAAGCTGCTCAAGCAGAATATGAACGTGAACTTGGCGGACTCCTATCGCACCTCCAGCCTCAAGTCGCGTCACCTGCGCGCCGCCGCCGATGGTGACTTCTACCCGGCCGTCACCGCGGACGTCGGCTCCCTGAAGCTCACCTCGCCGGAGCTGGACCGGCTCATCATCCACCAGAACCACCAGAACCTCCTCCAGAACCAGAACCACCACCTCCAGAACCTCCAGAACCACGGGATTACTATCACCACGAGCCCGGCGCCAGCCCAGTTCGCCCAGTACGGCCGCGGCATCACCGAGGAGCAGGAGGGCTTCGCGGACGGCTTCGTCAAGGCGCTGGACGACCTGCACAAGATGAACCAGATGGCGCCCCCCAACGTGTCCATCGGCATCGGCGGCAGCGCGTGCTCCGCGCCGCCGCCGCTGCCGCCGTCATCGGCGGCGCAGTCCGCGTTCGCGTCGCTGCAGGCCGACCACCTGGAGTACACCACGCTGAGCAACTGCACGCCGGGCCACGCCGCCATGCCCAGCTACCCGTCCACCACCATCAGCTACCTGCCGCACCATCACCAGTACCACCAGCATCACCACCAGCAGCATCAGCAGCACCAGGCGGCCGCCGCCGCCGCTGCGCACGGCTCCCATCTCTTCCAGCACCCGCCGCCGACCGGAACCGGCGGTCTCGTGCACGTCCACGCGCCGCGCTTCCCGCACGGCATGAAGGAGGAGCCGCAGACGGTGCCGGACCTGCACAGCAGCGACAGCGGCTCGTCGCCGCCGCCCACGTCGCCCATCGACATGGAGAGCCAGGAGCGCATCAAGGCGGAGCGCAAGAAGCTGCGCAACCGGCTGGCGGCCACCAAGTGCCGGCGGCGCAAGCTGGAGCGCATTGCGCGGCTGGAGGACAAGGTGAAGGTGCTGAAGACGGACAACGCGGGGCTGTCCAACACGGCGTCGCAGCTGCGCGAACAGGTGGCGCAGCTCAAGCAGAAGGTCATGACGCACGTCAGCAGCGGCTGCGAGCTCATGATGGCGCCCAAAGTCAAGTCTTACTGAGGGAGGAGGGGTGTGGAAAAAAGAAATGCACTTTTTTGGTTTTGTTTGGTGTGGTGAATCCGCTGTATAGACGATATATTATTATTATTATTGGCGGAGGAGGAGGAGGAGGAGGATGAGCTCGTCGTTACGCATGCGCACACGCGCGGGAGGACAGGGTCGTGGCAGGCCCGTCCGTCAAAGTGCGTCTTGGACCCGTGGATGACTAATTGACTTTATATGCAGGCTGAGGGTGACGGGTCGTCGCGCTTTCATTTTCAGGGGGGGGGGGACTACTACAACAACGAGACACTGAAAAGAAAAAGGCGCACACGAAAGACTGAAACACTTTTGAAATTGTTTTTGAAAAATGTTTTTTAAATGATGTTCTTGTCTTTGGCTTTGCCTGTTTACAATTTACCGTGACACACACACACAAACACACTCATGTGGTACATTTTAAGTTATTTGTTTATCGGGCCGAGCCTGATGGTCCTTTTTTTTCTTGTTTTGTTTTTGTACAGTATGTATATTTAAGTAAATAAGACAAAGAAATATATGTGTCGGGCGTTTTTGTTATTAGGGGTGGCCTACCCCTATGAACATATGCATGATATCGCTTTCGCTATCAGTTTAATTGCCGTTGAAACACATCCCAGTTATTGGCTTCGTAAAAAACAAACAACAACAAACAAGCAAACTAAAAAATGTTTTTAAAAAAACCTCGTTTGCGGGGAACACGTCACTAAAATAACATTGGCAGCGATGGGACGCAGCCCCGCCGCGAAGTTCAGAAATGCAGTTTTGGCATGTGCCCCGCGTGGGTTTGTCCCCCGCTGACGTCACGACGCAGGCCCATATATGGGCAACTTTGCCGGGAAACGTCACGCGGACAGGTTTCCGGGAACTCCCACCTACGCGGCCCGTCAGACGCAGCGCCGCGGCCCTGATTTCCCCAGAGTCCCAGCCAAGTGGGTTATTTCAAACAGGGGACTTTCCCCCCCACCACCGCCGCCATCATGCACTTGAACACGTCTTACTTCCCCCCAGAAAACATCCCCCTGGTCGCGGCGAGGCCTTCTTATAAACATGTGAAGGTGGGTTCCCCTTTCCCCTTTCTCAATGCACGTCGTACGTCTGGCACCTAACCCAACCGACCCACCACATCCACCACCATGGTTAATACACAGCCCAGGTGGAGCCCAACCATTGGTCGTCAATAGTAATATAGGATGGCTGAGGAGTACCGCAATTAATGATTTCTGTAAGACTTTGAAAGTAAAAACGACAATAACAAGGTCTCTGATTAAAAACAACAACAACAGTGGAGGTCCAATGCTGCCCCCTGGTGACTATAAAGAAAAACACTGCCAAGATAATAATTACCAATCCTTTATTAATGATCAGACAATACAAAATAATACCATTCAGAATAAGTAACTGAACCAGTTTCAGTGCTCAAGACTTGACTATCCATACAAGGTTTGTTTATAATATAAGTCCAATTTTGTTAGGTTGTATTCACGGGACACATAGAAACTGCGACACAGGAATTTGTCATCTACACTTAAGTGCTATGGATAGATCTGCATACTGACATGATGAAAATCACTGCTTTGAGAAGAACTCTTTGCTTTTCTGGACGTCGGGAACGATGGTATCCTTACCCGGGGTCCAGCCGGCTGGGCACACTATTGAGATGGGTGGACAGAACAACATCACCAGTTAATGACAGACCGGGTTTTTAACATGCCGACTTAAGGACATGGAGTACAATCAGGGTCCAAACTTAACACCTGCCACCAAGCCAATCGCAGATAGATCTGACCGTTTGGCAGAAAAACATTTTAAAAAGGGTTACTTAATAAAGCAATTGGCTCTACCGGTACGATACACTATTGGACGGACAGTTTCAGTCTGCGTTCACTCACCTTCTCCATACTTGTCGGTGTGCTTGAAGGCCTGGACCAGGCGCAGAGTCTCGTCGACCGAGCGGCCCACGGGCAAGTCGTTGATGGTGATCTGCCTCAGGATGCTCTTATCGTCAATCACAAACAGACCCCTGTGAGGGGGGGGGGGGGGTTAGAAACACAGCGAGCAGCACAGATGTAGTCTCCCGTTTCATAATCACACGTGAAAAAGGTAAATGAAGCCACTGGGCTGAGTTCCCCCCCGATGTCATGCGGAGCACTCAGAAGTTCAGAGCAGAATGGGGGAAAAAAAATATAAAAAACCAAGTAATCCAATTCATTTTCCACACAGAATGTAGACAAACTGTTTTGGTGATGACGATGTGCTTACATGAGAAATGCTTACACATTTACCTGGAAGTGCATCTTGATTTTCAAAACACACCCCCCCCCCATCCCTGGAAATGTCACCGTCAGAAGGTTTCAGAGAACAATCCATATTTGGCTCGCCTCCATTACACACCTCAAAACAGGTTTGGTGAACCCATTGTTTGCATTGACTTCTTTTATAAAGAAGGTTCAAAGGGTGCAGCGAAGGAACATCTCACAGCCCAAATGATTACCGTTGTATTCAACCACGGCCCTTTCATAATTTGCCATCATGCCAATTCCTCCCCAAGCAAGAGCTTTTAAGCCGGCCCTGGCTGTGGCCGACTGGCCTGCAACACAATGCATCTGGGTAACGCCGCCATCAGATAATGTGCCAACAGGCGCCGACCGCAGACAAACAAGTCCATTCTGCAAGACATGTTGTGCACATTGAAGGCACAATGTGTAATATCTAGGGGCATCTAGTAGTGAGGTTGCAGATTACGCAATCACGTCTTTAGTTCCCCGCATCAGATCACTGTCATTCGGAGCAGGAATATCTGTTGAATATCCAATATCTTTCCAACTTAAAAAAAACTTTCGAACATCATGAACTGCTCTAGAGATGTGATTCTTTTAATACACCACACACACACACACACACACTCGTGCTATGCTACTATAAATGTCCCATTCAGTTTTGACGGTGGGATGTTCCTGGCGGGATACACTAATGTATTGTTGTAGAGCTAGCGGGATACATTTATGAACAGTGATTTTAATGTTATATCCATTCGGAACATTTTGTAACGCGAGACGTATCCGGTTTAATTGCACTTTAATTAGGCCATCGTTTCGAGCAGGGTCATTGGTGATTTGCCTATTGTGTAGAAATATTGACCAAACGATGGCGCTATAGAGAGTGCTGCTGCCCGACCGTCTCCTCTGCAGTTATACTCCAGGGCAGGTAGACGCCGCTAGACACACGGGACTCATACCGGTGAGCGTGTCTTTAGTTCACCATGTCACATCGCTTATTCAGAGCATGAATATCCAATATCTGTAACTTTAAAAAAACTTGAACACTACATAAATGGCTATTGAGGTCATCATAATACACCACCACAGCAGTGCTATGCTGCTATAAATGGCATTTTCAGTTTTGATGTCGTGAGGTCCCTGGCAGGCGGACATTATTGTAAAACGTATTTAACGTGGGGCAACTCCTTCTAAACGTTGGTGAACAAACCTATTTTAGTCTCAACAACAACAACGGCGAAGGAGCGGTGGAAGGCGACCCGCTCCCCATGTGGTTGTAAACGGCTCATTCTAAGCTAACAGAAACACAAGGTCATTAATCATTTCCGGTCATTATACACTAATGAAAACATACTTATGAATATTATATTCAATTTCTGCCAAGTCTGTTCCACTAGTGCTCCCTGCTGACGTAAGGACTGCAGAGTTAATCACCTGCTTCCACAAGAGACTCAAGACCCACCTGTTCAGAGTTCACCTGGACTCCGCTTAGCATTCTTCCTCTACTACCCCTCCCCCTCCCACTAATAAAAATTTAAAAAAAACTTTGCAATTATTCTGTTTGTATGTCCTGCAACTTACTTTGATATTCTGCACTTAGTATTATATGCTGTATGCGCTTAGTTGTATACTAGCAATCGGTTAAGCAATTGGGTGTGCTTGAAACTTGAAATCCTAACTCTACTGATAACGATTTACTGTTGCACTTTCTTCTAACAAACATACTTATTGTAAGTCGCTTTGGACAAAAGCGTCTGCTAAATGCCCTAAATGTAAATGTCTCACGAAATTCTACACACTGGACCTTTAAAAGAGTAGGAGATGGACATGGGGAGGTTTGCTAGTCACCCAATGCTGGCCCACAATTATACCTAGATAGGAAAACCAAAAAAAATAAGCTTCAGACATGCCTGTATGCGATGCCCTGGTCTTCCTTCAAGACACCATATGCCTTTGAGATGGAGTGGGTGGGGTCTGCCATCAGGGGGATTTTCATTGGACCCAGACCGCCCATCTTCCTCGGCTGGTTAATCCTAAAGATCAAAAAGACATTTTAAAATGATAGTCAACTGGGAAAGTATGGACAGGAAAAAAAAGTGCATAGGTTTTTTTCCCCCGCCAAGCATCTAAAATGGACGGGATATTATCAAACAGAAACATATAAAAAACAAATGATCAGTTATACACAACCCTTGGCAGGTAGCCATTCTTTACACAGGCCCCCACTTTGCTAGACCTATCTAAAGCAAATTTGGATGAACTCTTGCGACCGTATAACTGAAACCTTTAAGCTTATCAGTGGTACACAGGTTCACAGAGATATTGGATAAGCTGTAGTGGGTGTGGCTTATGAGGACCTCTTGGCAATACTTTCGATTACAATACCCTGATTAGAAGAGCGCGGCAAAACACATCAAACCTCTACTAAAGCAAATATTTAATATATAACCAGCCAGTGAGCGCTCCAATTAACCACACATTATACAAGTAGTATTAACATTTGCATGCAGGTGGCCTGGTAAATACGTGGTTCCCATTTGCGGTCATCAACACTTGACTGAACATTGTTTATTTGGAGACAAGACCGCCGACAACCACCACGCTCACCAGGCCAGGTGGCTGAACTGAGAGTCGGTGGAGGCGGCGACGACCTCGCAGCCGAGCTTGCGGAACTCCTCCACCCGGTCGCTGAAGGCCACAATCTCAGTGGGGCAGACGAAGGTAAAGTCCATGGGGTAGAAGAACAAGATCAGATACTTCCCTTGACAAATAAAACATAGAGGAAGACAAGAGTTAATACACGTGTAGTCAGTTTGGACGATGTTTGATCCAAATAAAAGAGGGTGCCAACTCATATACGTGTGTGTGTGTCACACATACACACACACACGTATATGAGTTAGCACCCTCTTGACCCTCCTGACACACACACACACACACACACACACACACACACACACACACACACACACACACACACACACACACACA
>JAOPJI010000101.1:16789595-16801602 GCA_027122695.1 Merluccius productus
CCCTGCATCCGCAAACATGAAGGGTTGAGCCCCGGCTGTTTTAGAAGCCCGGCCTTGCCCCCCCACCCACCAAAGGCGAAATCAGGGGGGGGGGGGGGGGGTGGGGGGAGGAGGAAAGGGACGCAAACCAAACATGGGGCCCGGTCGCTTTTGCTGTTTTCCCAACGTTAAGCTGGCTCACAATAGCCAGCGGGGTCCACGCCCATAATGCCGTATGGGTCTGGTTATGGGGGAACATCAGCCCCACTCAGCAGATGTTGGGTGGGGTGAGTGTCTGTGTGTGTGTGTGTGTGTGTGTGTGTGTGTGGGGGGGCATAGTTGTTGTCCTGCTAGCAATGTTGGTGGTTCCTCTCCCCCACGCACACACAGGCTAAAAGGCCATAGACCTCTGACCCCCCCCACAACACCACAACCATTTTAACTATTTATACAAGGAGTCCGGATGCACACATCCAGACGCTCCCCCCTTCAGAGTGGACCGCCACTAAACCACCGAGGTCCCACTGGTGTGTGTGACCATAAAAAATGTAAACGACGGCAGTGTTCCCATTTGACGTTTCATAGGTTCAACAGGCAACAGCCGACCACTTCTCTGATAACGCTTTCCCTGCCTGGTCGGCGGCGCCAGGCGTGCAGGAGCTTGCGCTTGTCTCAGACCGCTTGTAAGCCCAGCCACCGCCGGAGCAATGTGATTCAAGAAGCACCCGGGCGATCTCTAGCAGATAGCAACATGCCCTGCTGTTATCCGTACACACACACTCACACGGGGATTTGTGCATGTTAATGATAAGTGTGCGGCACGTGCACACACACACGTACACACACACACACACAACTCACACACTGAGACACCTTCCATAGTCAAACAGTTTCACAATGATCCCCTTCCTTGCCTTTCCAACTTTAGATGTGGGCATGGTAGAGTCATGTGTGTGATTCAGTCAATATATTTCCGAGGAGGAGCGATGTGGAGGCCTCATTTGAGTTTTCCCTGAAAAAGTCATAAAATAATCAATCTTGACCTGATCACAGGGAAGGGATTATGACCATTGCGTGTCAGTGGGATAAAAGCAAAAACAGTCCTTGTGGGGAAATTAAAACAAAAATGGCGCACTCAACCGCACACAAACACATGCACGCACACAGGCATGCACACGCGTGCGCGCGCACACACACACACACACACACACACACAACCACACTGCTCACTAAGTAGCTGGACAAGGGCCATTTCATAATCCCACTGGACTAATTACTATCACATCAGTCATGATATCATCATTTCCTTTAACAAAGTTTCATTTGCTATCAAGTACACACACACACACACGCACACGCACACACACACACTGATAACGATCTTCTTTTACCAAAACAATATCTAATGTGAGTAGTAGACAGTAGCTCCCCCTGCCCTATTGTTAATAATAACCGCATTAATAATACAATGTTATGTCTTATTAATCACTAGCTGGCATATCTTCATACCTTTTAATACATTTTAGATGTTATAAAGAAAGGACGCTATTCAAAGTGTGTCCGAGACACAGTTGCCAAATAGTTAAAAATGGCAAGCATCTAAAAAAGCGCCCTCGGTAAAGAGGGGCCACGCCTTGGGATGTTGGGATTAATCATCTCTTTATGCTTCCTATTCACCCCCTATGCTGCTAGCAAGAGAGGGAGCAAGCAAGATAAGATAGCTTTAAATGATAAAAGCTTACATTAAAACAGACCAACCTTTTCGCCCAACAATATTATTTGACAATTATTTTAGCTCTATAGAATGACCAAATATGTGTGCGTTATTTATGGTTTATCAGTTCTTGCTTTTTTCTATTCCTCTACTTTTCCAAGCAAAGCACTTCGACGCCTTTAAACGAATGGGTGGGTGAATCTCTATTTCAGTCAATAGTTGGCATTGTCTGCCATATCAGGTTGGCAGGCAGTCTGTCACAAGGCGGAGCATGCGGGCAGGCCAGGCTTTTAGCTCGCACGGAGGACGGCTTCACCTTACACTCATCACACCGGAGACGTTGTAGGTGGCGATCCTCGGTGGAAAGAACAAGATGTAGACGGGAAATTGTCAAAGTTCAGTCATTGTGCATTGTATGCTTTTTGCGTTTATTTTATTTTTTTTAATTTAGGCGGTGTCTCTTTCAGTTCTCTATTTTCTATTTTCATTCCTGTAGTTTTTATGGGCAATGTTGATACCGGTACTGAAGCTTCCCTGTATATAGGTTTTGTGTTCAAATCGTGTGAACCGCTGCTGTTGCTATATATTCGACTTTTGAAGATGAACATAAACATAGATTAAGCCTGTAATGAGTTATGCAAAATATAGTTTTCACTCTATGTGGATTGTCCCGGTTTGTCTTTTCACAGGGTTTGGCACACAGCCGCAAATCCCAGCAACAATGCAATTTACCATGAGGTGTGAATTAAACTCAATTTTAGGAATAAAAAAAAAAAGACCACAAGTCGTTGTCACTGCAGTGCTGCTCGGTCTCGCGATTTCCCAATTACGACTCTAGTTGACAGACAGAGACAGAGAGAGAGAGATAAATATTTGTCCTCACCGAACAACTAAAAAAAGAAAGAAAAAGATAATACAGGAAGTGAAGATATGGGCAGGGGGTAGAGACAGCAAGTCTGTCAAGACAGGAAGGGGTATGTAAAGAAACAGTCGTCTCAGCTGAGAGTCAAACGGTTAAACACAAAGCCAAAGAGGAGCGTTAAGCATGGCGTCAGACAGACGAAAGGGTACCGTAATGTTGACTTTTTGTTTTGTATTTGTGTCACAATTGAATGGCTCAACTAAGCTACAGTCCTGTTTGCTTACACAGTAGAAGTAGTAACATGCGACACTCTGGTTTCCTCTGATATGTCTGCGGCCCGCCGTGTGTGTTTCCTCTGCTGTGCCCGTGTTACACTGACAACACTGACAGCCGAGGCGGTGAGACACACTCACTACTGTCTTACTGTTACAACTAACGGGAAGGCAGTCAAACAATAGCTGTTGTCAACGACTGGCTGCTAAATAATAAATCACCGTACTTCTCTTCGAAAGCACAATTTGGATGTTGAACTACATTCGAAATATGTCAATAACGTCACTCAATATATATCCAGTCTGCCGATGGCGTCACAACAAATTTGATATTTCATGAAGTGAAACATGTTGACGCCACGATTTAGCCCTGAAGAATCAATTTCCTGGAGGAGGTTGACTTTGTGGTGTGTAGTCACCTGGTGAGGTCATCCAGATACAGACGGCTGGGCTTTAGCGGGCTGTGGGCTGACGCTATCTCTCTCTGGCTGGTTTCCATGGAGGCTGGGGAAGTGATCGCAGGGGAGTCACCGGGGCCATTTTGTAGGTTGCTATGCCAGTCTTGGCGAGAGAATCCTTTTGTGTTGCCGTACGCCGTAATATGTCTCTGTAAATGGCGCTCTCATCCGAGTATGTGTGCGTTCATATACAGGTACAGTGTGCCTGGATAGGCCTCTGTACATACGTACAGTGTGGGACTTTTTGTGTGTGGGTTAGAATATCACAATATACAATATATCATAATCCCTGTCTTATGTCTTTCAAAGTGTGTGATGGATACAGGCAATGTCGCGGACTCCTCCTTTAACTCCCGTGATTAATGAGTGCCTATCTGTTATCGCCAACAGGAGAGTCCAGGAAGTTTGACCCAAACTTCAAGGGACCGATCCATAACAGGTGAGCGGCTTTATGTGTCAACAGTGGCCCTGAACAATGCACGTCTCTTTATTGTGTTTCTATCCTCTGTCCTCTATCTTCTATCCTCTATCTTCTATCCTCTATCCTCTATTTTCTATCCTTTATCTTCTATCCTCTATCTTCTATCCTCTATCTTCTATCCTCTATCCTCTATCTTCTATCCTCTATCTTCTATCCTGTATCCTCTATCTTCTATCCTCTATCCTCCTTCCTCTATCTTCTATCCTCTATCCTCTATCCTCTTTCCTCTATCTTCTATCCTCTATCCTCCTTCCTCTATCTTCTATCCTCTATCCTCTATCCTCTATCTTCTATCCTCTTTCCTCTATCTTCTATCCATCTTCTATCCTCTATCCTCTATCCTCCTTCCTCTATCTTCTATCCGCCTTCGTCTATCCTCTATCTTCTATCCTCCTTCCTCTATCCTCTATCCTAGCGTTGACATCCCTCTCTGTGTTTGTAACTTCCAGGGGTTGTACAGATGTCCTCTGCTGTATCCTCTTCATCCTCTTCCTGTTTGGCTACTTCGCCGTGGGCATCCTGGGTTCGTTCCTTGCTCCGATGATGATGATGATGATGATGATGATGATGATGATGATGATGATGTGCTTCTTAGTGTAGTTTAGTTAACAGGTAGGCAGACAGAAAGACAGACAGACAGATAGATTGATTGATTGATTGATTGATTGATTGATTGATTGATAGATAGATATCCAACTGATCTCAAACATGATCTGGTTTTGTTTCCCCCATGCAGCGTGGTCCCAGGGCGACCCCAGGAAGGTGATCTACCCCACGGACAGCCGTGGGCAGTTCTGTGGGCAGGCTGGAACCCCGCTAGAGTAAGTCCCCTCTCCAAGCCTCACCCACATGAGGTCTGAAACACCCACGGGACCGTTTGGTCATTCCCCCTGGCTGCCTTTGACTTGAGCAGTTAGCTGGGAAGCCTAGCATGGCATCTGTGGCTCAGTGCTGCCCTGCAGTAACTCGATTGTTATTGTGTATCGTCTTTGAGTGGTATTGTTACAGTAATGACATTAAGATATTGATTTATTGTTGATACCCTGCCTCATAGTTTAATTGAATTATGCCGAGAGAGATATGTCCTTTGAAAAGGTCAGAGAAAGAAGTTGTCTGATAGTCTGATTAGCTTGATATGTATTGATATTGTGTACAAATCCACTTATTGTACATTTATAATACATTTTTCTATATCACTCTATATCTTATTGCAGTGTGTCTAAGATAATTACACATGGTTTTAGTTTAAATAGTGAGATTTCAATATAAAGCAAAAACCTGGAGGATTAAAGTAGTGGGGGCCAATATAGTGTAACGGCAATTCGACTCCCAGCCTGAAAGGTCACTGGGTTCGATCCCCGATGTCGGCAGCCTACTGAACACGGTATGAACGTTGCCATCACTCCTGTGTCCACATGTAGGAAGAAGCCGCTGCTCTTCTACTTCAACATCCTGAAGTGTGCCAGTCCCCTGGTGCTCTTGGAGTTCCAGTGTCCTACCACACAGGTCAGACACATCTCTCTCTGTCTGTCTGTCTGTCTGTCTGTCTCTCTGTCTGCTTGTGATGAGACAACTCTTATTGTATCATACTGAAATTTAAAAGGTTGATAACAATGATGACGATGCACTAATGCCATATCTAGTACTATCATGAGTCCAACTTCTACTGCTACGAAAAAACGTGCGTCTTATCTCGATATCTTGATAATAAAGTCACATTTACTTGATTTGCGTGCAGTTATGCGTGGAAAGATGTCCTACGAAGCATCTCACCTTGCTCACCACCAAGTTGAGCTTCGACAAAGAAGAGCAGGAGTACTACAAGCAATACTGTAAAGAAGGAGTGAACTTCACCATGGTAAACCTCACTCGGTAACACACCAAGTCCTAGCTCTGTGTTCTGTGTGTTCGGAGGGTGTGTAAAGCGGTTCCCTCATGTGTGTGTGTTTGCAGAGCGCCCCCGAGCTCCTCAAGGAGGGACTGTGTCCATCCATGCTCATGCCCAGCCACGCCTGTGAGTAAGAACCACCCATCGCACGCTGTTGTCATGCCATTCGTTACACCCTGCTGTGAAATACACAGCAAGGCACGAGGGGTGTGTGGGGCGTTTTCCACACTGTTTTTCTGGATGTTTATGTCATGGGTTACTACTCCACCCATGAGGCGTGCCCCTTTTTGAAAATGCTGCCGCAGCACTGCTCGGTTGATTTTTAATGTCGATATGTGTAACAAGAATGTCTGAGAAGTTAAAATGTTAGCATTTTTTTTCATTGGATTTCAAAATGCGTAGTGGGAGTATGTCGTGAGTAGGTGAGATTGGAAAGGGTTTTTCAGTCCATCAAAAAATTATGCAAAATCCGGCCCACTCAAAAAACAGCTTATATTACGCTTAGGCCCACTTCACACGACAGCGCTCGCGGGTGAAACCGACAAAATATTTGATCAGATGTGCCTTTCGTTTAGATGGCGACGGCGTTTTTGGGGCTTAAAAACGCGAAAAAATGAACCCACCCTCCAGAGTGGAAATCTTAAAAACGCTCCACCGTCGCGTTCCCGTCTAAAGGGTTGAAAACGCAAAAGTGTGCTCTGAGCCGCTCACGCCGGCTATCCTCGCGTACGCGCCGACGTCAAATCCATGTGCATTACAGCCAAACGACACGGTTAGACACACATTTGCGTCACCGTGTGCGTGCAGATTTCCACCCAAAGACGCTCGTCTAAACGCAAAATAAAAAAAACGCAACGCCACTTTTGCGGTTTGTCTTCAGATCGTCGTCGTGTAAAAGCCACCTTAGTTAACGCTTGGTTCCTCTATAACCGGTCACACAACCAGTCTTACTCCCAGTGTTGCTGCCTCTCCCCTTGCCCCCCAGTCACCCGCCGCTGCCTGCCTGCTTTGGGGACCCTGAAAGGCGGGGTGGTGGTGGTGGGGAACGAGACCACCCTCGACGACGGAGAAGGCCACAAGGTGAACGCCACGCAACTGTTGGACGCCGCCAAGTGAGTGACAAACCCTTTTTCGACATGTCCACTCTCGATCCGTCCGATGAAGCGTTAATCCTGATGTGCTCTTACTGAATGGCTGTCAAACGAAACTTTGATCGCAGGAAGTCCAACATGGTGGTTGAGGCTCGCCAGGTGGCCATGAGGATCTTTGAGGACTACACGGTGTCTTGGTACTGGATCTTGCTGTAAGTCCCCATGGTCACTATCACTATAGTATCGGTGTTATACACCGTGACAGTATTCACCGCTGAAGAAGATGCAGTTTTGTGACTTGTGACACACTATGACAGTACGATGCTGAGTGGGTTTTAGGGCGTGTGTTATTATTGTGTATTTTCCCCTCCCTCTAGTGGCCTGGTGATAGCGATGGTGGTCAGTCTCATCTTCATCGTTCTGTTGCGGTTCCTGGCCGGGGTCATGATCTGGGTCATGATTTTCTCGGTTATTCTGGTCATTGCCTATGGTAAGGGTTCCCATGGCATTCTGTCTTAATATCAAAAACCACACGCTACAAAATAAACTAGACCGTTTAATTTGACAAGATTGAGACTATTTTTTTAACCTAATTATTATGAATGTATCTGTTACGCTCCTGAATGGATATCTTCCTGAATGGATGTTCACAAATACCTTCATTCTAATATTGATGTATATTTAATTTGAGGATATTTTGTTTGTTGTGTCAGGGATTTACCACTGCTACGCGGAGTTCGCCGCACTTAACGGACAACCTGGAGCGGATGTCACTATCCGGGACCTGGGCCTGCAGACAGACTTCTCTATTTACCTGCAGATCAAACAGACCTGGCTGGCCTTCAGTAAGCACACGGGAACACACGAGATCTACATTAGATGCGCCCACCCACCCAAGTCCGACCTTACCTTTACTCCCGTTAGTTAGGATGCAACCTGCGTGTTAGCGTTAGCATCCCGAACATGATGATCTGCTGTGTTTTCTTCCCAGTGATCATCCTGGCCATCGTGGAAGTGGTCATCATCCTGTTGCTCATCTTCCTCAGGAAGAGAGTCCTCATTGCCATCGCCCTCATCAAAGAAGCCAGCAGGTTAGGCTGCACTGCACATTCAAACGTTTTCCCTTTATTTGTTTGCATTGCAAATTTCCTAACTGTGTATAATAAGGAGAAGGCCTGTTGGATCAGGTCAGGTATTCATTCATGAATGATTTTGTTCCTCTTCTAGAGCTGTGGGTCACGTGATGTCTGCTCTCTTCTACCCACTGCTGACATTCGCTCTCCTGTCGATGGTGATTGCTTACTGGGCTGTCACCGCCGTGTATCCTTCTTTTCCGCTGCGTCTACAGCAGCCTCTACCATAAATGTGTGGGAGTTTTGGTATCAACCTGAGCAACCGCCTTGATCTGCACTTTTTATATTGAATTCTATCCTTTCTCGCCAATTCCTTAACAACTCGTGTCAGCTTTCTGTCCACATCCAACGAGCAGATTTACAAGGTGTTTAACACAAGTGTGTGTGCATACTCAAGAGACACCTGTGATCCTAAGGTAAGGTGTGCCGCTGAACGTCCCCTGAACATTACACTGCATAGGATTACACAATAGATTATTCAATGCAGTTTTTTCTCATTATCAACGTAATTGCACTCAACAGCTTGAACATATATGAGTCTAATCTCATCTCGTAGTTTAGGATAATGTATACATGGATGGATAGATTCACGATGAGACACCCAACTCCTTTTGAGATGCTTTGTGCTTAATGTCGCATCACAGCATATCAGTGTATATAGAATATTACCTGATGACAGTTCAATGAAAAGCTGAAGAATCATAGCTGATTTGTCACAGAAACCCCCACACAATTCTCTTACTTATATTTACAAATAACACATCAAATCATCGAGGGACTGTTAGTTCACACATATTTTAACCCCACGGTCAACTCCCCCCCCCATCCCACCCACCCAGACCTTCAACTCGTCCAACATCACAGCCGAGTGTCCGGACGCCGAGTGCCAGTTTGCGTTCTACGGCGGGGAGACCCTTTACCACAAGTACCTCATCGTGCTGCAGTTCTACAACGTCTTTCTGTTCTTCTGGTGCGCCAACTTTGTGACGGCGCTGGGTCAGGTGACCCTGGCGGGGGCCTTCGCCTCGTACTACTGGGCCTACAAGAAGCCCGACGACATCCCCGCCTACCCCATCTTCTCCTCCCTGGGCCGGGCCCTCAGGTAGGTCTGGCCGCGGAAATAATCCAGTAAATTTGATCGGTTTCATTTATTTTTCCATTGTTCTTGTTTTTTTTTTCCAGGCAAGAATTGAACAATAGTTTGACTGATAATAAGGACAATTTGTTTCCCAACCCTGGTGTAGTCAACACTAGAGATGCAAGAAATCACCCATATATTATACAGTCTATGTGTGTGACACCTACACTGGAGCTCCCCTGGCCACGCAGTTTTTGACCCGCTTTTTGCTGTTGCAGAGCTAGCGGTACAGCTAGCTAACAGCGATTTAAATGTTATCACCATTGGGGACATTTTGAAACGTGAGACGTATCCGGCTGAATTGCGTAATTGCGTTTATTGTTTGGGGCAGATGACTTTGTAATGCGCCTATCGTGTATACATATTGACCAAACGATGGCTCTATAGAGAGGAGTGCTGCTGCCTGAATATCCAATATCATTCTAACTTAGAAAAAAGAAAAACGACTTTCAAACTACATGAACTCTTTTAGAGATGTGTGATTATTTTAATACACCACCACAGTAGCGATATGTTACACACAAAATACACATCAACATAATATAAAATGTATATAAAATATCGGATGAATGACAAAAAGAAGATTTTTCCCATTACGATATTTTTGTAATCGTTTATGGTTTGCTTGACGAGTACTCGTTTACTCGAGTACACGTGTGCGCTGCTAATCAACACAACTGTTTTTCTTAATTCCACTTCCTTACTGCGATGCAGGTATCACACGGGGTCCCTGGCGTTCGGTTCTCTGATCCTGTCCCTGGTCCAGATCATCCGGGTCTTCCTGGAATACCTCGACCACAAGTTGAAAGGTCAGGGAGGAATCAGGTTGCTGTGGTTACGATTGGGTCGTCCGAAAAGTTACTCAGGAGCCGTATTCAGAATGGGGTTGAAGCTGATGAGACCTTTTACACTCACTCCTCAGGTGCGCAGAACAAGTGTGCCAAGTTCATGCTGAGCTGCATGAAGTGCTGCTTCTGGTGCCTGGAGAAGTGCATCAAGTTCCTGAACAGAAACGCTTACATCATGGTGAGGTCATCATCCACAAGAATGATTTGCATAAATGATCTTGTGCCTGCTCACTCGTAATATCGTGGAGTAGCAAGCAAAAACAACAACGCAAAACACCTGTTTTCCAGATCGCCATCTACGGCAAAAGCTTCTGCCCCTCAGCTCGGGATGCTTTCTTCCTTCTCATGAGGAACGTTATCAGGTAGGTCAAAGAACGACTCGTGAAAGATGCCGCTATTATAGCATTTGTTATAAAATAACAATGGCGATTCTCGTCCGACCGTCATGCCCTATATTCTCTGTACAGGGTTGCTGTGCTGGACAAGGTGACAGACTTCCTCCTGTTTCTCGGGAAGCTGCTCATCGTCGGGATAGTCGGTAAGGACGCTCGAACGTTACGTCTTCGAATTCGCGTCTGCACACGATGAGAGTGAGGGCTTCGGGTTTGTCTCACATGCTCTCGTGTCTCCGCGCAGGGATTTGCTCCTTCTTCTTCTTCTCCGGGAAGATCAAGGCTGTGGAGGAGGCCGCTCCATCTCTCAACTACTATTGGGTCCCTATACTGGTGAGAGAGTCTTCTGATGCTGCTGTAAAGTGTTATTACTGCTTATGTGCATCACTTATGGCCTTCTACAGCTGATTGCCTTTAACAGCTAGTTTTCAACTAGCAATTTGGGAAATTACATTGCAGCTTCATTCTGAAGTGTTCATACAAAACTGTGGTGTACTGTTAGATACTTAGCTACGTACATTTTGGCGTTTAGCTGTACAAAAGGTATTGTATCACATCCCTGTGTTTCTGTGCTCGTAGACGGTGGTTGTGGGCTCCTACCTCATTGCCCACGGCTTCTTCAGCGTGTACGCCATGTGTGTGGACACACTTTTCCTCTGCTTCTGTGAGTACCTCGTCGTTGTTGTTGCCAACACCGTAACCTCTCGCGCCGTAGTGGTGTTTGAATAATACCTTTAAATGTGACTCTTTTTTTAAATCAGCCGCACGCTTTATTAATCACTCCCGATGATCGCAATGTTAACCACTGCTTTTCCTCTTGTGCTCTGCCATGTTTCTGACTCTTTTATCTTATCTCTCCCTTTTTTTTTTGGCATAATTTTCCCTCCTTTCATTTCACACTTACCCCCTTTATTCTTTTTCCACGGGTTTGCTTTTTGGTTTGTTTATTATTATCCATTTACTCCAAAACTCACATCGACACAATCAAAACGCATAAACATAAAAAAATAAAAAAATAAAAGGTGAGGATTTGGAGAGAAACGATGGCTCGTCCGACAGGCCGTACTTCATGTCCCCGGACCTCCACGAGATCCTGAACAAGGCCCAGAAGGAGGACCAGCCCACCGAGGACGAGGTGGAGGGGGTGACCGTGGAGGAGGACACCCCTCTCAGGCAGCAGGAGGACGGAGAGATCCAGCTGAAGCAACAGCCCCTGCTCACCCAGGACCACGAGGAGGCGCAACCCCTGAAGACGGACGCCGAACCGGAAGAAGCGGCCGAAGCGCCTCCCGCAGCAGCAGCAGCAGCAGCAGCAGAAGAGGAGGAGGAGGAGGGGAAGGGGGAGAAGAAGAGCGAAGAGAAGGAGGCAGCGGCCGATCCGGCCCCGGAGGCTGAGAAGAAGGAACCGGAGGCGGCGGATGCGGAGGAAAAGATAGAGTCGAAGGAGGAGGAGGCGAAGGCCAAGGAGGAGGTGGCGGTAGCGGCGGCTCCGCCGGCGGAGGCGGAGAAAGAAATAACCGAGGAAAAGAAAGCTGAAGCCAAAGAAGAGGATCCTCCCGCCTCCACGAAGGAGTAGAGTCATGTGACTGGTGTGAGCGAGTGGGTGAGAAGTGAATAATACTACAAGTTACGGGTGGCTTGGGTAAACCTTATGGGGGGGGGGGGGGAAAAAAACAAAACAAATATGCATGTGCTCAGTGGCACAGCGGTACCTGACACCTTTGTGATTGGACCTTTCGAGTGAAGGTTGT
>JAOPJI010000101.1:16801702-16813926 GCA_027122695.1 Merluccius productus
TGAGCAGGTGTGAGCTGATAGTTTTCCAAGAGTCTTTTCCAAATCTTTTCAAAGTCTTCTGATGTATGGGTAGCATAGAGACAGACAGAGAGAGAGAGAGAGAGAGAGAGAGAGAGAGAGAGAGAGAGATGACTTTCTACAGCCGGCCTGTGGCGCTACAGCTCCCCCAAGTGGACTACAGCAGCCCTCAATTTTGTTTCTCTATGGTTTGGGGAAAAAAACTGCAGCACAGTCATAGCCTGTGTTGCTGCTGTTTTGAATCCGTTTTGAATCTTGTTGGCATGCACAAAAACAATGTTGTGGGCCCCCAGACCAAATTTGGATTAGGACCCTCAAAGGTCTCCGGCCGGCTCTGCACACACACTATTCTATTTTGACATTCTGACACACACAGCACACACCTTACCACTACTGCACTGTATACTCCTAACACACTACATAACTTTATACTTTTAATAAATAACTTGAACTTGAATCAAGGTTTATGTGGATGTCCTTTACCACAAAATATCTTCAACACACCAATCTTCAACTTCCTAAATCGTTGTGGCATTGGTAAAGAGATCAATGCATTGGTTAGGAATCAACCCCAGATCAAGTGCTTGGAAGGCAGCTATGCTCACCACCAATGCTTTCGTCAAATTTCCCAAGGATTATGGACACCATGAATTCACCCAAGTTTCAGAATCATTACTGCAGTTCACTGACCTCCATGGTTTAATGGTTAGCACTCTGAGCTTTGAATCCAGCAATCTGAGTTCAGCTCTCAGTGGAACCTGGTTTCCTGTTGAGTGTCCTACGATGTCAAAGAAACTGCTCACAACAAATTCAGGACTTAATTGTTGAGTTCACATTTACACACATCTATTTCATGCAGCACATTATGCACACACATACATGACACTAAAATATGCATTGATATTTGTCACAAATTCCATTTCATCTAACACACACACTTCATGCAACATTTCCTGATATCTCTTTCTCCAACACTTCCTCACTCCCTCTTTCTCTTTATCCCTGCCACTCCCCCTCTCTCTCTCTCTCTCTCTCTCACTCTCACACTGAGGGCGCATAAGCAGCGTGTGCAGGGGGAACAGCAGCGCTGCGATGCAGACAAGGAGCACCTGGACTGGCTGATCAAGACACTGGGCACTGTCCAGGCCAGGGTGGAGCACCTGGCTGACAAGCTCCAGTACATCCAGTACATCACCCTGGTTAGAAGATACTAATACCATCACATAGGAGAGGATCCTGGGGAGGGAAATCTGGGTACATGTGTACCAGAAAATTCTGATTTGCCACCTGATTCAAAGCACCTAGTAGTCTCGAGGGCTGGGTTTAAAAGAAAAAATGGACCTTCATTTGAATGACCCTTTATCGATTCATAAAATCCTGAGATCGATCTTATAATATATGCCTTTTCCTGTGGATGCTTGAAGCTTTCACCCTGTTAGTCTTGCGTGGCCAGCCTTTGGTTCTTGGCTTTTAGTAATGCACCATAGAGGGTTCCTTATACAATTGACAGCATTCTCTGAGAATCTCTATCCGAGCAAAATTCGTATTGTAACTGAAATATCCCTAACCGAATTGAGAATCGGAAATCAAATCAAATTGGGACCTTGTAGTATATGTGCCCTGCCATGTATAAACAGCTTTCATGTTCTGTTCTGCTGTATATGTCGCTTCTTTTTTAGCCAACATGAATACATTGTCAGTTTGATGATGACCAACTAAAGCCCTCAAAGTGCCCATCTGTCTGCTCGCTGTTGTCCCATTAGGAGCGAGGGGCCGAGGCTCAGCTGTCCCCAGACTCTGAGGACTTTGTGGTGCAGCTTCTGGCCCAGTGTGAGCCCAGAAGCTTAAGTTGCTGCACGACGAGCTCCAGGGCAAGGATCTCTCTGTACTCATGAAGGAGATGGAGGAGGATGAGGTGAGCGATACCAGACTGAGGAGAGAGCGCTGTCTTATATTGTTTTACTGGCCTTTGGGAAGCTAGCATTGACTAGCATTTTTTGCTAATCATCCACATTGGTGAATAGTCTACTGACTTTGAGGGGGTTGGAGCCTGCCACTCACGCTATTAACTTGAAGCATCACCGGACAAAGCTACGTCTGGATAATATATAGCTAGCCATCTTATCTTGCTAGCCACCTAGATCTACCTGCGCTGTTTGTCTTTTGATTGTTACAGAGCTGCAGAACCTATTCTGTTTGCGAACATGTCGTGCCAGAGCCCTGTGGTGGGAAAGTTACGTCAAAGCCCCTGTTATTTATTAATGACGTTGGCTACTCTAGGGTTGGGTTCATTTTTAGAAAGCTATCTAAAAGTGTCAGTCGCATAACCTCAAAACATAATCTTAGAGCTGACCTTGCAATTCATACGCTTTCATTCTCTGCTGGTCCAGAGGCTAGCATCCCAGCTACAAGTACCAATGCATTCATTTGATGCAGTGGTAAATGCAGTGTATTGTTCACTCTGTATTTCAGTAGTCTTTCACATCTGAAAATACTATAATATAAGGCATTATTCTGAAACTTCACAACTCTTAAAATCTTAACGTGTGTGTGTGTGTGTGTGTGTGTGTGTGCTTTGAGTAGTTCTATACAAGGATAGAAGGCAACCTGCCAGACTACAACAATCACATCCAACTTCCTGAAGACACGCATGCACAGGCCCTGAAGCGTCAGTCCAAGCTCACCATTGACTCCAAGACCAAGAAGAAGAAGAAGACGATAAAGTCAGGACTGCAGTCTACTGACTGGGTGTTTAGTTTCTCACAATGAATAAACATTTCTTGGTCCTTTCGATAAATAAGCCAATTCAAATTTAAAAAAATATTCCATCCCTTATAGAAGTTAATGCTATTTGACATTACAGTAACATACACTTTTTTGTAGAGGTGTGATTTAGTTAATTATTTGATTTCTATTTCATTTTAATTGAATTGTATTGTTTTCAATGTACTTACATAAAGAAAGAGTGTGTGGAGACTTGATTCTGTGTGGCTTTAGTGTGTGTATAGGACCTATTACATATTGCACTGCACCAACGTCATGTTTCATATTTTACGGTCATAACGTCACGTCAAGCAATTGACCAATCAGAGTCACGACATGCACCTGTGCAGTTTTGAATATCCCGCTGTATCCCAGTGGCCAAAACAGGGGTTTGTTTGGGGCCTTATATCCTCTGACTCTGCTCCAGGACGTAAAGTAAAACATTAAAACATGAATTTTACGGACGGCACCGTTTTCAATTACACGAAGTTAGCATTGTAGCTTAGCTAAGCGTAGGCCTCATCGCAGGTAAGGTATGTCTGATTTGTGTGCGAATCAATCGATCACATCGTCCATTGAATGACATAAATCGTCATCATCAAAACTAAACACTCCGATTTCGTGCAAATATCAAGTGTTCAAAACAACTCCGCAGACAGCAGAGGGATTAACCGGTAATGCTGGTATACTTTGAGTTCCAGTTCAGAAAAAGAAGACAAAAGTTGTGTTGGTTTATTGAGATAAAGAGGGCATTGAAGTGGAATGATCCAACCTGACAGAAACATAATCAACTGGGCGCCGAGAGGCCGACTGGGATGGGGACATACCAATACACATGCACGCAGGACAATAGAGGCGCTCAGCACTGGAGACAGGTTAGTGTCTGTCCGCAGGTCCGGCCGGCAGGACTGCAAGAAACCGGTCTGTCTTTAAAATGGTGTTCAGGACAACTCGACACAACTGAAGATGCAAGCTGGGGAAAAAGGTGAAGTATAGATGGACCTACCTGAATCATTTTAAAGTGAATGAATCGTTTTGTGTGGTTTTTTTGTTGTTGAAACGACAATCCGCAGTGTAATGGCTGCTATTAGGATGGCTAACTGATTGGTAGCAGTATGGTAATGTACAAAGTTTGGAAATTACTAAGTGGATGAAAACTGCTCTAGTATCAACTAGAAGAGGGCCAGTATTAAAAGCTTTGTGAATTTTTGTGTTGAGGGTATGACCATAACCTACAACACAATCTAAGTCTACTTATTGGTGTTTTCTTTAAGTAGTCACTAGCCAGTTAAAGGAAGATTGCTTCTGTGCTGAAATAACAGGTTGTGTTACATTTCTTCCACTGAGTTGAATTTGTATTGTGCTGGGGACTCATGGTATCTAGTTGTCAACACAATCGTTTCCTTTACAAAGGATCTAGGTCATTGTTTGAGCATGTTCTAGTGAAATGTGACATTGTTTGTCTGTAGTTGCAATACCTATTGTTACCGTAAAAGTAATAATCTTTAAGATTTTCATGTAAATAAATGTCTGTTAAGTCACTATCGCCGAATGAGTCCAATCCAATAGTGATTGAGGCTTTGGCCCACATTATGAATGGTGGCCAAAGAGAACTAAACGGAAATCTTCGAGATTGCCACTATTTTTTTGTGAATCCAATTTAAACATGTTAAAAAAAATAAGTAAAAAAACATTTAACACCATGAACAACATTGCTTATTCATCTCGGCACACTTCTCTCCCACAGATTCAAAAATGGACATGACAGCGATTTAACCCGAGAGCGGCTCAATAGGGTCACATAGTCGGTGGGGGGACATGCGCTCCCACTTGGCCCTCTGTGGCCCCGGCGGTGGCGGCCTGGAGCCCCGGGGCCTGAGGGCCAGGGTGAGGAGGCTGCTCTGCCTGGGAGCCTTGCACCACGGAGACGCCCACCTGGACTCCGAACCCGGCGTCTGGCTCCGGAGCTTCCAGCTGCTCGACACCGAAGCACAAGCCCAGGTGAGCCTGTGAAGCTGCCGCACCTCCATGTTGGATCCAGAGGGAGGGCTGGTTTGTCACAATAGGTAGTTTGTTTTTTTTCCTAAGGCATTTAAGGATGTCCGGTGTTGACGTAACTGCTTGTCATAAACCAGCCTTGTATCAGTGATCGCCTGATATCAATCAGAGCATATTGTCATATTTTCCAAGTCACGCACTGTCCCAGAGCATTGTCTGAATGTGCCGCAAATGTTCCATAAACTTATAAGAGTAAAATAAAAGTATGATTTGTGGTGTCTCAGGCACATCCTAATATATTGTCTTTGAACAGTGGAATAACAGTCTTTGAGGAAGTCATACACCACAATGACTTGGGTGAATCATTTACCACTCTGTCAACAGTGTCCTATATACCCCCTCATTTCACTATAAAGTTTAACTGTCGTGATGATAATGATAATGATGTTGGTTGTCGTCATCAGACACTGTAGCTCCTGATCATCCGCTCCTTATCCCTCAAGCGGCTTCTGCACCTTGCCATTGTACATAAGAATGTGTTCTTCATGACTTGCCTGGTTAAGTAAAGGTAAATCAAAGTAATGACTGAAAGTGACACTAGTCACTCTTAATGATGCATCAATTATATTTAAATAAAACAATCAAGTTGATTCTGGTATTCAGTCTAAAAATGATTTATTTATAAATGTTTCATTATTATTATACTTTGAAGACACTAATGTAGTTTTATTTTTACATTATGAATTGTTTTTCTTTGTGACTGCAACCACCAGTACATCCTACATGGAACAACAGATATGTGCATCATCATCACCCATCCATGTGTGTAATCATTTTAATTAAGGTCCTCTTCGCCAACAGCCCTGGTGTGTTTTGTTTAGTTTCTATGAAAATACAAATTATATGGATGAGACTTTTTTGATACAGGCCCTCTCATTAGCACACAGAAGTTGCTCATTCTCTTTTCAGAGATAATCTTTGCCTAATTAGAAAGCAGCAGCCTAGAAATGCCAGTTCAGAGAATTAGGGAATTAAAAGCTGGAAAACTGATTTTGATGTTGATGCCAGATGAATGTTTGGCACCAAACCTTACTCTATAATTATGTTGTATTCGATGCTTACATTGATTGGACAGGGTAAAGTGATGTAGGAAGCGATCCAACCTGTTTTGTGGGATTTTCTTTTTCCCACACCCTCATGGCGTGAGCTACAAAAGAAGTACGTAATCTCAGTCTGGATAGTTAAGGTCTTTGTTTGAGCATCGTGTGGTGCGTGTGTAAGTAAGGATTTTTTAATTGGTTGATTGATTTTCCTGTCAGTCAATATATATATACACTTAGATATGTAAATGTAGTTGCCTTCTGGCCATTTTTCAAACAGTTTTCATTTCTACTAAAGTCGTTTGCGAAATTTCCAGTGTAAAAAGAGTGTCACTATGGACAGAAAGTCCCGACTAGCGTCTCTATGAATCACGGGATCATCATCGCCATCGGTCATCTCTTTAGCCATGAGTCGAGCGTGACGTCAGCGACACGGTCTAAAGCCCCGCCCACAACCGCTGTGATTGGTCAGCTCCGAGTCCGGAGCCTCGAGACGCGGTCCGAACCGCCGCCTCCGCGCGCCCACTGTGTCGCGCGCGGCTGGACGGGACTCCGCCGCCGTCCGCGTGCAGAGTAATGTACCGCTGAAATGGAGCTGGTTCTGGTCCGGTCGGGGAACGAGCAACACAACCACATGGTTCAAATGGACGGTACATATTCTGACATCCAGGCTCAGCTTGTTTTATTGTTTTTACTGTTTCTATGGAGGTCCGCCTTCCTAACACTGTAGGGATATTGTTTCTCTCCACACACTTTGAAACATGGGGAAATGGCACTTGTCAATGGTGAGTTTGTTTGTGTTGTTTACATTAAATGGTCGAATTGCTTGTAGTAGCTGCCTATACACATACATTTAATTATTTTGTGTCTTGTTTTGACGAAATATGACTAATTTGTAAATTACTTATGAACGATATTTAGACTATTTATAAGGTTTATAATTAGGTTTCGTCGAGTAAGTGAAGTGCGCGCCTGTACGTCTGTGCTTCATGTGCATTTAAAAGTTGTGTTGTGTAATCTGCTGAGTCGTAGGTCGACCATAAATACTGGTTCCTCCTTTTGTCGTTCTTGACGTGTTTTTTTTCTTTTAATAATGCTCCCACTTGTTTTGTGCCACATGGTCAAACTATGGACACTTGTTGACCGCCTAGATAATGCTATTCTCGTGGGCTCTGTGTCCTATAATTGCCAAGCCACCCAGTCATTTACTGCCATCTCCCTCAACACCAACCTCCTTCAGCTGGTGGCTCCACAACCTGTCATCGTGCAAGTTCATCATTTGCTGGCCTTCCTGCACCTTGTTTACCATCCTCTCTAGGCTGGATTTAGAAGGAGACTCCAAGGCACTTGACACGTGTTTGAACTTTCCCTATTGCTCACTTCTGAAGTAGTGTTGTTACAATTACAAGCTAACGCCCTCTTGTTCATTTTCTGAAGGCCATATAACACAATTACAGGCCAATACAGTCCCAACGTCCCATCATGTCACCTCCTCGTTCTCTGTAGTGGATACAAATGTATCCACATAGTCGTTTTTCAAGTGAAATGGACATTGGACCGTTTTAATCTCCAATATGCCACATGGTCATCTGAGTCTCGCGTCTGGGCGTGGCAACATCTGGAGTGTTTCACCCTCTTTTTCCTTCCTCTGCCCCCCAGGACCCAGTGCAGGAGTGGGGGGAGGAGGTGGAGGACGGGGCGGTGTTCGGCATCACGTTGCGCCGGGAGCCCGTGGAGCCGGGCCTGGAGACCCCCGAGACGCCCACATCGTTGGGCTTCATACAGTACCACACGGTGAAGGTCCGCAGGCTGAAGGCCGCCACCCTGGAGCGCCTGGTCACCCACCTGCTGGACCCTGAGCACCAGGAGGCAGACTTCACCCGCGTCTTCCTCGCCACCTACAGGGCCTTCACCACCGCCAGCGCCCTCATTGAGCTGCTCTTCCAGAGGTGAGGATGCCAGTGTACATGTGATCGTCAAGCACAACTTGCAAACGCTGTTTTGCCCTGCAAGTGACATTGCCTGCAACAGGATCCTCAAGGGTACAAATTTGATAGTTTTGTCTCACAATGTCCTGCATAATTAGAATATGTATGGGGCAATACATTTTTATTTTTCATTAAAGTTTTGAGATGTTTGCCAAATGTTATGTGTGGAGAATATATTTTGTTTAGCCCTTGTCCCAAATTTTAAACTGTATTCTTATCTAATCAGCTCCAGATTTGAGTGAGATGTCGTGTTGTCCTTATCGTAAACCGTGGGGTGAAGGGTACAATGCCTCTCTAACCCTCTGGAATGTCACATTGAAAAAGCTTGTCTGGCTAATAAATATACATTGTTGAAATGAGCACTTAATGTAAATGCAAGTCTGCTTTGTTGCTCTAACTACACACATATACCTTTTTAATTATAATAATGGCTAAACTAATACAATGTGTCTATAGTTTGACAGGTTTATTTTCCTGTTTGTGTTTTTATGAAGGTGTCTTAACGCTGTCTTTGTTTATTGTATGACAACTGGTTGTCTGCTTTAATATGTTGTCAAACACATACCCTCATATCTGTGATGCGGGTGGCAACTTGGCTTCCTGTGGCCTACTGGTGAACTGGGCAGCCTTGGAAATGTATTTCCTTCACCACAGCACACAGGATGCAGTATGCTGAAGGAAATAAAAGATAAATAATAACTTATTTTTTCAATAATAAGTCTAGTAATTGTTAACTTGTAAACATTCTAACTTATCGAACCACTATAAACATAATCCAGTCATACTTGCATGGAGCAAACTTTGCATATAGCAATGATCACATTTATTTGTAACTTTTTTAAATTTTTTAAAAATCTAGCTAACTGTGTGTCAGCACAACTTTTGTAGAACTGATGGCAGTCAGGTGTGAGTGTGTGTTGGTGGGCGGCGGTGGTACATTTTCCTGCCTCCCTCCAGAGGAAGGTAACTAGGTGCTGGCAGCCATCTGAAGGTCTGCGGGGTGCACTGGGACATCAGTGTTGAAGCACTGAAAGGACTTTCCTGTCACAGGATGGCATTTTTCACTGCTAGGCCACCAAGCCTGCTATGGCTGTGGCCTAAATGAAAAGACAGCTGCCTGCTGCCATGTTGTCTATCGAGGCAGTATCCTTCGGAGGCAGTGTTTTTGTATAAAATTACCCATAAAGGAGTCTGGATTGAGACAGACTTCCAAGGCAGCCATGCGTCACAACGTCATGAAGTCGCAAAAAAGCAGTTGCCATCCATCGGTTACAACGGTTATATTACCACGTTGGTCATTGCAAAATTAAAGTCAGGACACATTTCTTAAATAAGCATTATACATCTAAATAGAATGGATATTCGGTGACTAAACTGTCAATTTCTTGGGAGTCAGAGCAGTGGAGCGGGCACACGGGATTGTGGGATAGCTTGACCAACGAAGGATATGTTGACGCTGCCTTCCAAACCTGCCTAGTCGGAGGCACCTCAGCAGGCAGCATTTTTTGTAAATATTCGATTGAACCATGACTTGATGCCTCCCTGCCTCCGAATGCCTCATTTTAGACGTTTGGGACACAGCCTTTGTGTTACAAGGTTGTCGATTTTACACACAGGTTTTATAGTGTGTTAACTGTTTGTTTCCTGCTTCCTACAGGGATGACTCTAGTGCTAACATGGATGGCAACGTCTGCCCCAGAAGGTGAGTTCTGAACTTGTATAACTACTGTAATTTATGGTTGTATAACTACTGTAATTTACGGTTGTATAACTACTGTAATTTTGCCATCACTCACAGATGGTGTGCTATATAATGTGCGTATGAAAGAGATTTAAATAAATTGGCTATAATTTAGATTAGAATACCAGGGTCTTTACCTTTTAAAAAGTATCCCTCATGCCTTCTTACAACTGAAGCTCTGTCTTTGACAAAGACATCATTGTTCTCAGAGCAGTAGACCTGTATATGGGAACACCTGTGTTGGTAATTAAAATCTCGGGTGCCGCCTGTCTTCCGCAGCACTCTGGGCCCAGTGGTTCGGCTGTGGTTGGACGAGTTCAGGGAGGACCTGTGTGAACCCCCCCAGCACCAGGCTCTCCGCCTGCTCAGTGTTCACCTGCGACACCGCCTCCGCTTCCGACGCCTGGCCCAGTCCGCCGAGACCCTGCTCAAGAAGCTCCAAGAGCAGAGTAAGTGTTTAAAACAGTGCGCTGCCTTGTGTTGCGTTAGAAGTGTGGTAGGAACGGTTCTGATAAATCCAGCTTTACTTTATCATCATGGCCAAGCAAGGGTCATTAATCCCCGCTTCTGCTTTTTTCAGTTGTTTTGTTGTTGTTTTCCGTTTACCTCGTTCAACCTGTCTACCCCAGACGCAGACAGGGAACATGAGACACACAAGGAACACACCGGCCCGGGGGAAGGCAAGGTCAAAGATGCTCGCCAGGAAGACGGCCACAGCTTCATGGACTTTCCCCTGAAGGAAGTGGCAGAGCAGCTCACCCAATTGGATGCTGTAGGTGTCTCTCGTCGGCTGTGATGAATGTTGGCGGTTCCCGAGCAGTTTTGTCCGTGTGTCCTATTTCCTCACACACGCCCCATGTTGTCGCCTCCAGGGTCTGTTTGTCCAGGTGGTGCCCTTCCACTGCCTGGGCTGCGTGTGGTCTCAGCGGGACAAGAAGGAGAACCGCGGCTTGGCTCCCACCGTCCGTGCCACCATCGCCCAGTTCAATGCCGTCACCAACCGGGTCATCACGTCGCTGCTGTGCAACTCCGGGCTCACCACCCCCTCCTCCTCACCCGGTGCTTCGCCCGTCACTCCCCCCCCATCCTCCTCAACATTCTCCTCCAGCGGACCCCCATCATCCCCCGGGTCCCCTCGCCTCTTACACAACAGTGTGAGCTACAGAGCGCGGGTCATAGAGAGGTGGATCGCCATCGCACAGGTCAGCCTTAAAGACGACACTTCTTGGTTGGGAATGGCTCAAATGTGACTTAAAAGGTTGCAGATGTAGAGTAGTTCATTAGGAAATGCATCGCTGGTTCGGGGCAAACCATTACAGACCACTGTCGTACAGGGAGATGTATTTTTATGTTGCAACTTTAAACCCATAGTCAGTAGGCCAATGCCTCACAGTTGTGGAAACTCAAAATCAGACCTCATTTGCAAATATGTAAATGTGGTCAGTTCCGCTCATTTTGAATGAGGGGATGGCGTGCAAGCATTTCCCGCAGATGAGTTACATTTCCCTACCTCCTCCTTTCCCTACCTGCAGTCTCAATGAGAAACTGTAGAAAGATGTTTAGTATAGTTTTAGTTTAGTTTTTTCTTTACTTCGTTTTTTTTAACTTTCTTTATAAGCCATACTAAACGTGTATAAAGCCGTAGCCATTAATCAGTGTATGTATGTATATGGGTATTATGTGTGTATGCTGGGAACCTTTAAGCAATTACGCTTGATGTCTTTTGCATTAGGCCTGCGACGATTAGTTGACGGAAAATTATTCAATCAAATTTGTACGTTTGCTGCTTAATGCTTCGGAAATTCAAATGTTTTGTTCATGGATCATTAGAAAATGTATACTTGAGTTTTTCTTGGCTGCTTGTCAGATAAAGCAACCACATTTAAGACATCACTTTGGACTCTGGTAACTTGTGATGGCATTTGCTATAATTCATGACATTTTCTAGACTAAATGATTAATCGAAAAAGTAAGGTTTAGTTAATTGTTGCTGCACCTTACTGCTTTTTGCACTTCTGGTAAGATGTCAAACTACATTTCGTTGTCTCTGTACTTGTACTCTGTACAATGACAACAAAGTTTAATCTAATCAAGTTGCAGTCCTAATATGGGCATTATATGTGTATGCTGGAAACCTTTACTCTTGATGTCTTTGCATCTCTGATGCTCCGTCATGACCTTCAACTGAATGGGTCCTAAAACCCGAACCTGTTGTGACCTGTGCAGGAGTGCAGGCAGCTGAGGAACTTCTCCTCCTTGAGGGCGGTGCTCTCGGCCCTGCAGTCCAACCCCATCTACCGCCTGAAGAAGACCTGGGCCGCTGTCAGCAGGTCAGAGACCATACGCACACCACTATAATGGAGTGGTGAACATGAATACATACATGACCATTTTAGTTGTTATTTCAAGGCTGCGGACATTGGGTTTCAAACCCAGAACCTTTTGGCAGGGAGTCGGAACACCCTAACCACTCCACTATCTTGCCCAACTTTATTTATTTATTATATATAGGAATCACTGAATACTGTAACATGTTTGCTGTCTAGAGAGAGAGAGAGAGAGAGAGAGAGAGAGAGAGAGAGAGAGAGAGAGAGAGAGAGAGAGAGAGAGAGAGAG
>JAOPJI010000101.1:16847652-16865940 GCA_027122695.1 Merluccius productus
ACACACACACACACACACACACACACACACACACACACACACACACACACACACACACACACACACACAGAGCTGTAAAATGTGTCATCAACAACAGAGTAGCCTACACCTCCGTCCGTGGGATCTCGTCCCGCTGTATTGGGAGAAAACGGTGTCTAAACACGCACAGTAAAACAACTGTGCTTCATGCAACAGCCAATGGGGATGAGAGAGGGAACCTGGAAAAGTCTTGCACAAACAGGCCTGCTGGCCTGATAATTACAAGGCAGCAGCCCCGCTGACCCCGCAGCGAGGAACAAGGAGAAGGAAAGCCCAGACGCCCCCGCCAGTAAACTTCCTGCTGTTAACACTAAGGGGGGGAAAAAACCAACAGTTCTGAAGAGGTCCAGAGGAACGACTGTAGCGCACAGTAGTCTAGCAGTGTGTGTTCACAGGATGACAGACAAAGATTATGGCGCTGGGGAAGAGCTTCAGGAGTCCTGAAATATGGAAACAGAAGACCTCTCTGAATGAACTCCTTGTTGTGGGCCCCGGCAGCACAAAGTCACCTCTGTTCTCCTGATCCTTTTCCCATGACAGCAAACACATCTAAGCATGGAGAGCAAACCACAACTGCCGGCGTTGCGGCAATGATTTTCTGTGCAGAGTCAACACCGTGAAAATGAGCTTCTTGGACTAATCATCTTCTACATTAACATTTCAATGTTATTCGCTGGTTATTTACCCAAGTAGGTTGTCAAGCTTCAGGTGTCGTTTGCGGTAGCACGCCCTGATAATTAGCCTACCGCACGAACATGCATGTATTCAGGAGGTGGGCGGAGACCCACGTCCGCACAGGGAAAATAACTGTGGTCCCGGACAGGTTTGAAGAACAACACATGCAGTGGCGTCGCTGGGACAAGTGTTCAGTTTTGCTAAACTGACAGTGGCAGGCTGGACCGGCTGACAGGAATAAGGGAGTGAGGCACGTGAACTGTACACCCAATCTCCCCCTTATGACTCACAGTCTCACTCCAAGGTTATTTTTGAAAAGGTGACTGCTGAGAAACTGTGTGTGCGTGCGTGTGTGCGTGTGTGCGTGTGTGCGTGTGTGCGTGTGTACAGTTTTCACAGAATCTTGGAAGACTGGTGTCACTATCCGGGTTAAGTTGGTACAGAGTCAAATAGCAAATAGCGTGTGTGTGTTAGCGGTTGTGAATAAATTCATGCCTAGGTAAACTAAACCATATTATGACTGTCAGTTGAATTCTAAAGCCAGATTAAATAGCCATGTCAACACTCAAACCTGGATGGATTTAAACAGCTAATGTCAATTAAGATAATAAAAAAAGACAGTGCAAACAGAATGATTGCAATAAATGTTGGAAGATGCTTACAGATGGGGGAAATTGAAATATAGACAGGCTTCTATGATAGACAACTATTAATAATACATCTGGCCTGAGATGAAAAGGTAGTCGAGGCATCCGGTGGAAAAGCCCAGTTGTTATAAGAAAGCCTGTGCTACAGAGGACAGTGGCTGCACACTTCCATTTGCATTGCCGTGATGGCCTGGAGTGGCATTAGAGCTAAATCCAGTGTGACAGCTAGAGGTCCCAGGCTGCAGATTAGTCTGACAGACTGTTGGTCTGTCTTAGAGTGAATCAGGGGCCAGCCATACAGAGGAGGAAAGTACAGGGCCCGGTAGCCTGCTGGGAGTCAACGTTGAGACAGAGCTCATTAGTACTTGTATACTTTGAACTTTGCCTTGCTGGATGTCTAGGAATAAAGTCTACTTCTTAGTGCAGTATCTCATTGTATGTCAGTTGTGTAACACTAAGTGTGGATACAAACAAGGGTAATACAAATCAGACTACCAAACTAGTAAACACTCATTTCAGTCTGAGACTATCTTTAAAGGGCAAAAACATCTGGGCATGTTAAATGTAGGGCCATTTAACATGCCCAGTTCGCTTTTGTAGTCCGCCACACACTGTGAGCGTGTGTGTGCGTGTGTGTGTGTGTGTAATCCAAAAAAAGGAAAATAACTAATTCAACAAATGAGAAAAACTGAAAAAATAAAATAAAATAACAGAGCAAGCACTGTCACCAACATAGACATGATCAGAGATCATCATCAGAGATGAAAGACATTCATCTCTGATATTGAGTTTCTTCATTTCAAAACACGCAGAAATGTATACGATGTGTACATATGGCACACTGGGTACTACTATAAATACTGATGACTCTGCAGAGTCCAGCCTAGACCAGTGGACAGCACTGGTCTCCACATGAGACAGTAGCAAACAGTGCAAACTATGATCATGCATTTGGGCCCTGCAGGAACTACAGTAATGACGTCATCCTGAAACGAGGACGTTCAGTGACCCAGTATTGACAGGACTGTCATCCCATCCCACCCAGTCCCTGCTGCCTACCGCCCATCTTAGGGACTTTTATATCAATGTGTACCCCCCCAAAAAAACAAAAAAAACAAATATGTCAGAAGAAAGATCCTTGTTTAAACAACCCCACATGCACCACTGGGCTGAACCAGACGCCCAGACTGCCAGTTTACAGTCAGAGTCGCGGCCAACTTCACAGTTCAGCGACTTTGAGCAGACGTTTTGACAGGTAACCCGACATTGTAACACATAATAACACGGACTGACTCACATTAAATCCGGCCTGAAGCGGTGTATTATGGCACAAAACGCCAGGCCGTCTCGGAAAGACGAGGACATGTTCCTGACGTCCACGTCTTGGTGGTCCTCGCACTGGACGCGACACCACTCCTGCAGGGCTTTCAGGGAGCCCATGGCGGCGACGGTCCTCCCCGTTACGATCCGATATGTCCTCTGTGTCCTCCTGCTCGTTCACAGGGGGGGGGAGACACACGCACACACACACACACACACACACACACGAGTCCGTCCTCCGCTGGCTGGTGGGTAGCGGGGTCCGGGTCCGGGTCTGGGTCTGGGTCTGGGGGGGGTGGAACCGGCAACACCCTACATCATGGATGCGTTCATGGGCTAGGCTAGCACGGCTAGCATGGCTAGCCGGAGTTTTTGGACACGAATCTCTAAAAGAGGACTGAAATGGCCTCGAACCCCGCGGTCACAAGGGGTCAAATAGCAAATAACGTATTTAAAACCACCGCCATCGTTTTTTTGGGGGGGCTATAACGCGTTAGCCTGCTGCCTCACTAAACTTTCTTGCGCCACCAACTTTTTAATGTACAGCCAGGACTGCGGCTCCGCACGGTCGTGGGTTTACGGGTTTCTCTACGACGACGGCCAGGGGGGGGGGGAGATGGAGATGGAGGTGTCCTAGCTACGTCTCGCCATCATCTTCTTCATCATCACTGTACCAGCAGATGGTCTCCTTCCCAGTTGAACGCCGTTGAAGCAGCACATCGCAGTGTTAGTTATTGGTCCAGTGTGGCGGCGGTTGACGTCCCCGGGATGTCTTATTCCCCTTCAGCTCTTCTGCACTCCCGTCGATCCAGAAGATCAAGATCGCCACCATCCGTATTGCTCAAATGAATAATGTTTTGAAATGTTTTTTAGGCGTATGCCTGGCTAAACAGTCCCGAGGCGGCGCGCCATCCCCGTTGTGTTGGCAACCCGCCTAGTCAAATCAATGTCGCGGCGCTGTTCCCCTCCGCGGCCGCTAGGGGGATTGAATGGCTTTCTGATAGAAACACCGAAGTATCGCGATACTTTGGTTCACCTGAAAAATTACCCGAAACATGGCGGCGCCTCCAGATGAGGCAAGCTTGGAGTCTCTTATCAGTAAGTCATCATCACACAATGCGTTCACTTCGCTCACTTCGTTTCCTTAAAAACATGTCCACTGGCCTTCCGTGGAGCGATATCGTTATTTAGCAATTTCCAACGTCTCACTAAAATAACGAGATAAACTCGCGAAAGCGGATATTGTGACGAGTCGGGAGGCAATGTCAGCAGCCCCAAAGTGCAGAGACATCATCTGACACCTAGACGACACCTTGGCCATCATGGGTTCTCCATTTAGTTAGTTCCCAGTTTATATGTCGCCGTTGTGTGTTAGCTCTGTGGTGGCGGTTGCACACAAGCGGGATGTTGTTTTGTGACGGAGCGGTGAGCTGTTCGTGGCGAGCTGGTCGCTATCATGCTAGCTCTGATTTTCTTGACAACAAAGTTCCTTGGAGATAATAAATAGTGACACGCAGTCACATGAGACAATGGCTGCCAGAGTCCCTTGTTAACGTGACTAGACGAAATGCAATCCAAAACGTGGCCCGAAGAATGATGCCAAGTCACAATACACACACAAGGGGATACTATGGGTGTACTATCACTATAATACTGCGATGTGTTTTTGTCTTTCATTAGATAAGGCCACGAATCCCATGAATAAGGAGAATGACTGGGAGAGTATCAAAGCCTTTTGGGACCAGCTCAACAATGAAGCAGAAGGGTGAGTCTGCTCTGCTTCATGCTCTTCTGAGGGTGCACAACCCAAGAAAAGCTTGTACAAGTAGAGCACAAGTTGTACTGCATTAAGACATGGCTATTCATATATGTATGCATGGGTACTTACTGATTGTATTGGTTAATTTACTTAAAACATGTTTTAAATGTGAAAAACATGCTTTAAATGACTCCAGAAACTATGCTTGACTAGAAGGTATTCTCCTATGGTTCAATGAATTGTGCTGTTGCTTTAGCTGGAGTATATTGTAGCTATGTTCGTGTGTGTGCATACTAGCTGTCAACGCTGAAGTGTTTACCCGGCTAAGTAACAGCAAAAAAATAAATAAAGTAAATGTGTTATTTTTAAGACCCCAGCTGGCAACCAGGCTCCTGGCCCACAAAATCCAGTCTCCTCAGGAGTGGGAGGCATTGCAAGCACTCACGGTAAGGGAGCGCTCATTGACAAGCTTTCACAATCACACGAAGCTACAAATGTGTTCTGTATGGTTGCGCCAGTGTTGATATAATAATAATAATAATAATAATAATAATAATAATAATAATAATAATAATAATAATTGTATTCATATCAGGGCTCCAGACTGCCACCAATTTGGTGTCAATTGCCACCAAAATTCTGTCCAGTGCCACTAAAAAAAGCCACTTGACTTTCGTTGGTGTTTTTAAATTTTTATTTTATTTTTTATTATTATTATTGTTATTATTATTATTATTGTTTAAATCCTAAAGTTATAGTTTGGTCAAACAGTTGACCAATTTAGTTTGATTATTTATTATCCTCCTTTGAACTACCCACTGGCGACAAGTCTCTCGCGCGGTATAGTATACTATGGCGGCCTTCTCCTGCGCCTTGTCGTTCAGGTTGTAGGTCATTATTGCCGCAACATTGTCACAAAACATTAAGAATAATGAAGCGTATCGACACGTTTTCATTAAGAAAAATTATAACTCTGGGGCTTCTGGGCGGGGGACCTTTTTATTATTTAAAGTTGTTTTATTTATTTTGTTAATTTAAGTTCTTGAACTGTATGCACTTTAAACAAGAGCACTTTTATTTTAGTTGATTAGTACGTTATGTTAATAAAAATCACCGTAAAAATTACACATTTTTTTGCACGTACTTTGATTTCATATAAAATATCTCCAAGAAAGCTGAGATGCAATCACCCAGTTTTTGTGCAACCAAATGATGTGCTACTGCTGCCACTAACTGAAAAACGTATTGGCAGCAGTGCCACCAGTGTAACATGTTAGTCTGGAGCCCTGCGTATTAAGACAATGGTAGGAACCCAATTGTTGGTAAATGTCTTGTATCATGTTTTGTCAAGCACGTGCGTTGGTTTTTCCCAGCTTCTCGAGACATGCATGAAGAACTGTGGGAAGCGGTTTCATACTGAAGTAGCAAAGTTTCGCTTCCTCAATGAGCTCATCAAAGTTGTTTCACCCAAGGTAATTGTTTTTGTAATGGCTTTTTCTTGTGTAAGCAAGTTGACAACTTGAAAATGAATGACATGCAAAGAAATATGATTGTGTGACACTTTTGAAACATTGTTGTGCAGTACTTGGGGTCCCGAGCTCCAGAACCGGTAAAGAAGAAGGTATTAGAAGTGATGTACAGCTGGACTCTGGGCCTGCCAGATGAGACCAAGATAGGAGATGCCTATCAGATGCTGAAAAAACAGGGTGAGTCTTGCTAAAGGTGTAAAATGCATAACCTAGATGAGTAAATGTACGACTTTGCTCCAGCCAAGGTGAACAGGTATTTAGTCAACAATCTGCCAACCTGATTGGTGGATAATCTCACAGTGGATCTCCACATCCCTGACATCCACTGTGAGATTATCCACCAATCAAGTTAGCAGATTGTAGTTGATATATGTCCATAAGGTCATAGCATGAGACATATTTGCTATCTCATTTAAATTAGTTATTTGAATCGTAGATTCGATATATTTTTTCCGATCTCAGTGAAGAATATTTAGTCAATGGTAATTAGTAGCACCATTATTGACCGTATACTTTTTTGTGCTGCTATGAATCAGAATGGTGAACTTCATTCTCCTGTATTCTTGCTCTGAGCTCTATAAATAACATTGGCAGGCAGGCTCCTGATGTGAAATCAATTGTTATCTTCCAGGTATTGTCAAGCAAGACCCGGTGCTTCCCAACGACACGCCCCTTCCACCGCCTGCGCCCAGAGCCACAAGTGCTGTGTTCGAAGATGAGGAGAAATCCAAGGTGAAAGTCATGTCTTCCGATAACATATTTTTTGATGTGGTGAACCTACATTGAACCAACAGGTACTACTTAAAATACAATTGACTCGGTGAACTTATGGTCTGCATTGTTTGCACCCTGCCCTCTCTCTTTCCCCTGCTGCTTCCTGTTTGTGTAGATGCTGTCTCGACTGCTGAACAGCTCTCACCCAGAAGATCTGAGAGCAGCAAACAAGCTCATCAAGGAAATGGTACAGGAGGTGAGTCATAGTCATTGTGAGTTTAATATATCTCCGCTGATATCTTACAGGCACCCCTGATGCTTGGTACTCAAACCGAGCGGAAGGGTAAAAGGAAGGGGTGGCTATTACCGTGATGGGTGGGCAGGCATAATGTGGTAAAAAAGCAAACATAGTTATTTATGGAAAATTAAAAGTGGTTAAGTGAAAATGGAAGGCACGGAATGGAACGACAAAGACAAAATACTTACCATTTGAAACTTAAACATTTTGTCTGGTATAAGTCTGCTGCAAATTAATTATTCATAATGTGTGAGCCAGTTCTTACCCCAATTAGTTGTCATTTTTGTATTTTGTGCCCAGTTTTCATTCTATTGCAATGCTATCATTGTTTATTTGCGTTAAGGACCAAAAACGCACAGAGAAGGTGTCGAAGCGTTTAAATGCAATCCAGGAGGTCAAGGAGAGTGTGAGCTTGCTGGGGCAGCTCCTGGAAGGCTACAGCAAGGACAACGTTTCCCACAGCAACCAGGAGCTCATTAAGGTCAGCCAGTCATGACTCAAACCAGCCCAATCAATCACAGCCAGTATATGTTACGCCTGCTTACTTTACCTGCCAACATATGAACTATACTGAACAGTACACATATTGCAAAAAAGTAGCCATTTTTTATCTATACACCATTATATACAGTGTTTTATTTCCACAAAATAATGAATGGCTCTGTGTTGCAGGATCTTTATAACCGCTGTGAAAAAATGAGGCCCACGCTGTTTCGACTCGCCAGTGATACAGAGGACAATGATGAAGCTTTAGGTGAGAGGGATGATGACTGATGTCGTGATTTAGAAAAGTATGTAGTGCAGAACAGCACTCTAGGAATGTTGTGAGCAAGCATGATTCTGTGCTCAGTAGAGGTCAGTGTGGAGATTCGTATTATAATCAAAGCTCTTTGATTAGTGTTCAAACTAACTAAAAGTGTCAGCATGTACTGGGATATATGCCTTGTGTGATCTGTACCCTCTTACAAGTGGGGAAAATGAGTTACAATTTTGTAACTTAAATTGGTAGTGAAAATGTGCAATTATTGTTACTGTGTGTGTGTGTGTGTGTGTGTTTCTCTGGGGACAGCTGAAATCCTGCAGGCCAATGACAGCCTGACGCAGGTGATCAATCTGTACCGACAACTGGTGAAGGGAGAGGAGATGAACGGTGAAACCACCGCCTCACGCTCACTCCCAGGTCTGTGCTCTATGTATCTATAAAACAGTCTTATTTTATCTGTGAATGTTTAATTACCTTTATCCATTTTTGGCAGACCCCTTTTTAAGAAGGTTGTTAAATAGGGTTTATAATGGCAGATGATATGATTAGATAATGTTTTGAATCCCAAACAGGTAGCAGTGGTAATGCACTTTTGGACCTAACTGGACTGGACACGTCACTGTCCAACCCCAGTCAAAAACAGGACCTGACCATAAGCCTTCTGGATGATGAGCTGATGTCCCTTGGTGAGAAGAGCATCTGTTTAATAACCAATGTTTGTACAATTCAGCAATTTTTTTCAATTTTGTCAGTGCACACGCAGCCTGTCTCTCTTGGAGCCCGTCTCCATCTCCACTTTCATTTTCAATTTGTTTGAAGTGGAAGTTTGTTTGAAGTAATGGTAATTGTTTCAAGAACATGCGGTAAAGCCGACAAACATGCAAAGATGCTAACCTGTCAGTTTATTACTCTGGCTAGCTCCCAGCTAGTCAAACCAGACACTGCTTTTCCCTCATTAGCAACACCCTGTTTATTCTGTTTTGATGGCTTTTTTTATAGGTTTGAATGAAGTCACGCCAAACTC
Source organism: Merluccius productus (assembly GCA_027122695.1). NCBI lineage: Eukaryota > Metazoa > Chordata > Actinopteri > Gadiformes > Merlucciidae > Merluccius > Merluccius productus. Next base: position 16,856,421 of record JAOPJI010000101.1, read on the forward strand.
CATCTCCAGCCCACCGTTAGGAGATTTCAATACATTCCAGGTAAGTACACATACTCCTAAAAAACATATTCAATTTTCCCCTGCCGCCATCTTTACACCTGTTTATTGGCTCGCTGCTGTGTATCTTTCTAGTCGTGTGATGGCGCGGAGCCGGCGGTCCCAGCCATCCAGGCTGCGTTTTTGCTACCGGCCATGGCTGTTAACCCACATCCTCTGGCAGCAGAGGCCACTCCCGCCATCCCGCCACAGTCTCTGGATGAGCTGGACGTGTTGAGCAAGACCCTGCTGCAGCAGTCACTCCCCCCAGAGAGCCAGCAGGTCAAATGGTAAGGGGAAGAAGGGATGACCACCTCCATTTTGAAAGAATAGGAGCATTGGAATGTTAGTGTTGGTGTTGGTAGTCATGGTTTTGTGGTCATTGTTTAGTCATTCATTTTGAAGTTATTTTGGCATTATGGGGAGACATCGTTGGGTTTGAAACTGCCACAGCATTTCTCATGCGAGACGTGACAAAACAAAGTTTTCATTAGCCGAGGTTATATTTATATAGGTATATAAGCATATTTATGTTGATTTAGGACTTTACACTACTACAACTCTCTTGAGTCCTCTCAATATGGAGTGTTGCCACCAAAAAAATCCCATGCTGCATTCTGATGTACAAGCCCTATTACAATCTCACCTCAATAATTCATGTCCTGCCTGGATGTAATGTCCTAGCGGCCTGTGAAGTGTCAAATTCTGTCAGGAACCAATGTTAGTCAAATTGAAATTGTGCATGAGTTAATTGCAACCCATTAAATAAAATGCAATGCTGCTTATTGGAAAAGAAAAAAGTGGAAAAACAGTTAATAGGGTTTGTAATAATGGTAAACATATTTTTTTATGTTTTCACAGGGACAAGTTCCAAAGCCAGTCCAAACTCACCTTGCGAGACCTCCAGACCCAATCCCACGGCAACTCTAGCGGCGTGCCCAGTGCTGGGACCTCCACCCCCAGTCCGAGCTCCATCCTCCTGGCAGAGCCCCTCGGCAACCCTGCCGACCCCTGTCCTGTCGACTCCCAGAGCGCTGTCTCTCTAGCCGACGTGACGGTGCCTCTGGAGTCCATAAAACCGAGTGAGTTCATCCAACGATCGGTCTTATGGCATCGTGGGTAATGAACTGTAACAACGAAATCATTTTTTTTAAAGAGACATTTTTTTTCTCCCTCTCTGTCTTGCTTGATCTTCCAGGTCGTCTGTTGCCCGTGACTGTATTTGACAGGCGCAGCTTCCGGGTACTGTTCCACTTTGCGCAGGATTGTCCGCAGTCGCGCCCGGATGTGTTGGTGGTGATCATCTCCATGTTGTCCTCCGCTCCGCTTCCCATCACCAATATCCGCTTCCAGTCTGCTGTGCCCAAGGTGAGCCGATGTGTGTTGTTGGTCACTCACAGCATATTGATTGTTTCTCAGGGCTATGTCCTAACTAGTAACAACTTGGTAATGAGCCTAAGTAGAACTTTGGCAGTTTGTTGTCGTCGCGTCAACGTGACGACAACCGGGTTGTAACGAACAACAGCAAGCTACGTTGTAAATGAGGAAGTGCTTGAGAAGACTGAGAGGAGGACATGGAATCGCAATTCTGTTGTACGTTTACGTTATAACATTTAACATTTAGGCTGTAAACACACGGTTGAACTGACGCAAAGCTGGTACAACTGGTACGCAAAGCTGGTACAACTGGTACGCAAAGCTGGTACAACTGGTACGCAAAGCTGGTACGGTTTCAGGGAGGGGGTGTGTATTGTTCCTTATTGAATTTCTCACTCCCGTTATGCACTCGACCACCACCCATAAAAAAATACATCTGCAGCTAAAATCAGCTACTCTGCATGCTGTCCAGTTGATTTTAGAAACTTGCTTCAGCAGCGCTTGGAATTTTTGGAGTAACTCCAATATAGATTGTATGCATTGATTGTTCTCAGCCTCAGTTCTCAGCGTCACGGTGGAAAAAAGCATCTGCTAAATGATTAGCAGATGATTTGATTTGCAGAAGAGGAAGCACAAAGGATTCTCCCATCATGTTAATAGTATCAGTGGTTCTAATGTCCTCAATGTTATTTCTGGGCCAAGCACAACCACTCTCATGTGATATTGTTTTATGATGTCTTCATGGTCTACTTTCTGGTACAACACAATTTCTAACCCTTTTTTAAAGGTGTCAATTCAAAAAAGGTCATCACTTTGGATGTATGTGTTGTTCACCACAGGTGATGAAGGTAAAGCTGCAGCCTCCCTCTGGTACTGACCTCCCAGCCTTCAACCCCATCCTCCCTCCAGCTGTGATCACACAGATCCTGCTGCTGGCTAACCCTCAGAAGGTACAACGTAACAAACCTTCTAGCCAGCTAGACAGCTCCACAATATCCCATTATGGACCCAACGGCTGGACCCAACAAGATTTATTCTAATATATTTTAGTATTTGTTTTCTTTAAAATATGTCAAAAAACTATTGTGATAACTTTTTAGGGCATATTATCATCAGGATTCATTAAGACTATGAAGCCATATGATATATAAAAGAACATAATACTGAATTATTTAATACTTAAGATAAAGTGGCACGAATGGGTGTTCCTATACGCTCACTTACGGCTGCTGTGTTTTTCTTTAATAATGCTGTTAAAAGCAGCCTTTGAATGCAAGATAAGAAGAATCCAAGATTTCCCCCCCCCAAAAAAAAAAGTATTTCTTTTGTTACAAGCTCTTAGATGCCTAGCTTGATCGTCTCCAGGGCCATTATGTGCTACTGACTTTAAACCCATTGTGGTACGCCGCCAATTGTGGGATGAACTGCTGATAGTGAACCTCAAGAGAGCAAGATCGAATGGTCCCTGAAAGCCTGTTGATTGTGTTGTTCTGTTAATGTGTCTTTTCAGGAGAAGGTGCGGTTGAGATACAAGCTGACGTTCAATTTGGGAGACGAATCGCATGATGAATCGGGCGACGTAGAACAGTTCCCTCCTCCGGACAATTGGGGGAACCTTTAGTGAGAAGGACTTGTTTTCCCTTGTCGTCCCTGGAGATCAATTAGAATTAGGTCTGGCCAAGATTAACCAATTATTTATTTTTTTAAATGGTTAAAAAGTCAGTTTTGGGGGTGTAGGCTGATATGAAGAGCGTTTTTGGGGGAGTAGCTTCTAACTTGTGCCTTTCTTTGTTTTTTATTCCTTCATCCCTGTGTGTCTGCTTCGGTAGAAATGCCTACTGCTTCCCTTTTTGTTGTCCCACCAATGTAAGCTTTATTTATCACAAGGTCAATTACTTTTCTGCTGGCATCTCTGGGGGTCATGGTGTCTTCATTCTTTCGGAGTGCTGTTAGAATGATCATCTGCTATCTCAAGGCTATCTCTCCTTTCCCTAAACATCCAAAATGTCTCCTGTAGTACCAGATAGCGTTAACAAAGAAGCCAACCTTACATGGTCAACTTCACTATGAGCCTAAAACAAACACCTGCAAATAATTGAGCTTTTTCTTATTTGATCTAGTAGATTGTTGTTGGTATGTCCCATTCAAAGTTTTATTTTATGTGAATACTATTTTAATTTAGAAGCTTCTATCACATGACCTGTACTTGCACGCACTTCTCTGCTTTAAATTTTGCACTTACCAAATTGGCTGGCCTCTTCTGATGGGTGAAGGACTCAAAAGTGGCATAAAGGTCTGAATTTAAACTGGAGGTTAACTGGACATTCCCCCTCTGCTTTGTCGCTTCCCTTCTGCCCTCCGATGTCTGCTGTATGTTCTTTCCTCTCTCCTTGTAAATAAAACGATTATGCAATTATGTACATTTGCAAGAAAACAAAAAATAAACATGCAAAGATTAAAATAGCATTGCTGAAAAGGAATTAAGAGAATGCAGTGAATATAGCTATGTACTGTAAGGGAAATACAATTATTTTCTTTGAATCAATACTTCTTTACAAGAAACATTATTTGAAAAATAAATGAAATCAAATAAATGCTCTCTAATGTCACTTTCTTTGGTTTTGTTTGGATTGCATAGCCTATATTTGTTGTTAATAAATGCTATGGTTAAAAATCTATTGTGAAGTTCTGATATGCATTTAAAGCTATATTTCGCTTGCCCTTGAATGACCCCAATTAGCTTGCAGCTTATTGCTTGTTTGACATCTTAGATCAATGACATTACAACATTACATGATATTACAGCATCAGCATCTGCCCAGTCCAGCTGATCATTTGCACATGCGCAAACTCTTCCGCGATGCACTCCCGCCTGTGAGCTGTGGGGGGCGGTGTCTGCGAAGCGGCGCTCGTGCTCATTCTGCGTTTTCTAGTAGACGAAGACGTGACAACATTTCCAAATAACTGCAGTTATAAAAAAAAAAAAAAAAAAACCCGTCTCTATTGTAAGCTGCCGCAAATGTTTCGGGTCCTATGTCGGTTACTAGTCTATGACTGACCCCCCACCCCCGACCTTGACGACATGCCTCTACTAATAAAAAACAGAGAAATTGACCGACCTCGCACAACAGGGGAGTTGTTCGACATACACCCCCACTTGCAGGTAGGTCGCCCATCTAGCACGGTGTGTTATTATTAGCACACACCACGTCTTCATTCAACACGACAAGGAGGCTCAGTTAAACTTATGAGCTTATTCTTCTGATAGTTGCACTATCCTGTTCCCTCCCCCCCTGGTAACCATGCTACTTGGAAGTGGCCTAAGTTACATATGTGGGCAGTATGGCATGTACTTCCTGTATGATGGTGTGCCCAACTTGTAGTAGTTAATATACTCTGAAGCGGTATATTTTTTACACTTTCACTTCTTCTTCCTGTCATTTTAATGTTAGGTCGGTTTTATTGATGTCCGTCGCAGCACCAGCGTGGCCAGTGTATATCGACTGGGACTAGTGGTGTCTGTAAGGGTGCACCTGCCATACGTAAATGAAACGCACCCATCAGTCATGTGATGAGCCACACCTGTCTTTCTCCTTCTGTGAAAACATGCCACTGTGATGGCAGCCAGGGTCATGTTCATGCAGCCAGGGTCCTGTTTGTGCAGCCAGGGTCCTGTTCGTGCAGCCAGGGTCCTGTTCGTGCAGCCAGGGTCCTGTTCGTGCAGCCAGGGTCCTGTTTGTGCAGCCAGGGTCCTGTTCGTGCAGCCAGGGTCCTGTTCATGCACCTTCAAGAAACCTCTAAATATAGGCCACACACATGGAGGCCTACAGCTGGCTTAGTAGCATCATGTAGCAAACGCACTTGGTGTACGTCTTGATAACGTGTCTGAACTGTTTTCTGTCGTTTCACAGGACAATGCGAAGGCATTTTGTTCCAAACCGCTCGTTGACGTGGACGTTAAGTGCCTCTTGTATGTCCAACAGAGAGAGTTTGCGGCGACAATACCGTCTGATCGTAAGTGTGCAGCTGAATGGATGGACTATGTTGTGTTCATTACCGTGTTATTCACTCTCATCCAAAACACACGCCATAAACCATTATCATCTAGATTTTATCTTTTTATTATCATAACTGTTATTATCCCTCTGTTATGATCTAATCCAGGCGCTGTTTCTGTCATTGGGTCTGACGATGCCACCACCTGCCATTTAGTTGTGGTGAGACACACAGGTACTTGATTCCACTAGCTGCATTTCAACTGTCTCATTTCTTATGTGTTGGTGGGCATGAGCTTAAAGTTGTCCTCTTGTTGTTTGTCAGGCAGCGGAGCTGTATGCCTTGCACATTGTGATGGCTCTAGCACCTGGAGTGAAGTCCCACTTATTGTGAAAGCTGTCACATCCCTGTCTAACCATAGCAAGGAGGGCAGGTTCGAAACACACGGACACACACCCTAAAGCTGCCTCCATTCAGTCTCACTTTCTTCTTTGGGCTTTTATTTTTCACATTACGACCGCCTCCATTCAGATTGTCTTCCCGCTTTTGTCTTTCAGTTCGTTGAACAAATTGTATGAGGGAGGGGCTTTAAATATGTGTGCAGTATTAAACTGGCTCTTGCACTGAAGCTATTCCTTTAGAGGGAATGTATGTGATCTCGGCGTTACTCTCCTGTGTTACTCTTCTGTGTTACTCTTCTGTTGCAGACTTGAGCTCCATCTCGTGGGGGGTTTCAACGACGAGTCGAAGACCTCCCAGAAACTCAGCCTTAGCCTATTAAGTAGGACCATTTTAAGGTGTCTCTACTCTGTGTGCACTTAATGTGAACCCAAATCAATGAAGTGAAGTGTTTTCTTTTCTTCATTTTATAGCAACATTCCACAAGCTGAAAGAGGATATTCATCTAGAAACATGCTGCGTAACAGGTAAACATGACCTTTAACCTTTTACCCTCAATTTCTGTCTGTTTGTATTCAATCGATCGTTGGTCTGATCAGCCTCATTCTCTCATTCTCTCCCCAAATCTATAGAAATGAATGACATGATTGTAGAAGGAACTCACCGACCCGTGGTCTATGGAATAGGTAATTAACACACTGTGTAGACAAACATCAAGCGTGCTTAGTGATTTGTTTCTCTGGTGGTTTTTACTCCTGTGTGTTGTGCTGATAAGGTGGTGTGTGTGTGTCTCTGTCTCCTGGTTCAGGGGTGAATGTTAACACAGGAGAAGTGTTCCCCGCCTCCTTCCCTCATAAAGGACCGGCGGAGGAACTGCGCTCGGCACGGACCTTCACCGGAGGACAGGTAGCGAACAGAGGATGTATTGACACTTTTCTATATGTCACCATGTGATTCTCAACTGGTGGGTTGCAAGGGCATTTTGAGTGGGTATATGCCAAACCTTAATCTTTAGAAAGAAGCCCATGAATGAACTTAAGTTTCAATCTTAAATCTTGTTTCAATGGCTAACTATTTAATTCAGTTTAGCCCCAATTGTTGCAGCTTTTTGTTCACTAACAGTACATGAAGGCATTGTTGATTACTGCAATATTGGTAAATAAATATTGTAAATATGGTTGGGGCTGGACTTTATGACTAATGACACATGTGGGTCTGGAGGCTAGACCAATTGAGAACAACTTACACCATCTTATACTTGCCTTTGTAGTTGTAGGGGGCTGCTACATAAATAATTTTGCCTTGCCTGACACCATTCCTATACCAGCCATGAGTGAGCATCTGCAATTGTCTGCGTTGTGCAAAAAAAAAAATGACACGCCTGTTCAGATCAGTTGTGAAACTCAAGTCTCCCCAGTCACCGGCCGCAAGCAACAGCACCACTTCTCTGGCAGCGCTTGTCAATCAAACCAACTCATTTATATCGTGTCCTAAAGTAGAAGATGTGGGGTTTTATTCTCGACTATTGTTTTGATGACCCATTTAATCAAGAGCTCCATTAAGAAACAGATAATACCAGCATTTAAATAAATAAATATACAAAAATATAATCGTATACATTAGTTAACATGTAGACTTATGTTGTGTCTTCTGTAAACATTGCGAGGTGAAAAAGTGCATGTGGGTAAACGAACACAGAGGTCACACAGGTTTGTTTGATGCAGGCACTCGACGCTGGCATGGGGAGGCTAGCTGTGTCACTAGCTGGGTTTCCATCCAAATGTAGCGCAAATCTTAATCAAATTTTCAGAAAATCGGCAAAAGAAAATGCAAATTTATGCGCGTTTCCATCCACTACTGTTATTCAAATATTAGGAGTTGGTTAATCGAGATAAGCAGTAGGTGGCGCTAATTCTCTAGTCAGGTGCCATTATACCACTGCAGAAGAAAAGGGCACAACGAGGTCATTAAAAGAGCGCCAATCAAACTTAAAACAAACGAAACGGAACAAACAACAAACAAAACTTGTTTTCTTCTATTTCAATAAACGTTGCAGTCTCCACTTCGGTCCACACAGCTGATATTTTTGTCTGCCGCCATTTTTTGTCTCTCCAGTGGAGCGGAAGTTGGAGTGACATTTAAGTCACGTGATTTCTGTACGTCATCGTTTATTCGAATCTATTCGCTGAATCGAATTAACCTTTTATCGATACACCAAGTTTTCCACCTTCCTCAAGCGGAAAAACTTTTTATCGATATTTGGAGACGTATTCGAACTTTCAGCATTTCCCTTCTTGTTTTTTTATTTGCAAAAAGAGGTGGATGGAAACGCACCTACTGAAATGTTTAGAATGACAGAAATGTCCCTACATGACCCTACATGGATATGTCATGTCCATAAGGCCACAGAATAAACATTAATACTGATTACTCATTTGTTATTTGTGGTAACTACAAATGACAAATATGTGGTGAGTGTCCTGGAGGGGCCCACTCTTTGTCTCGCATCAAAACAAGTTTTCTGAAAACGATATTTTAATAAAACATGTTTTTCATTCACAGATGGTAGACATATATGACTCAAGTCGTGGACTGGTTAGAATCGGTCCGTGTAAGTGGTCTCCCAATCTGGATATTGCCTTCTGGATGTCACAAAACGATGACACCATTTTAAAGGTAAAGGTTAAAAGGCTGTGGTGAATGTGCTATTAAGTAATCCTTTTCAAAGTGCCACTGGTATAAAGACTGACCGTCTCTGCTCCTTCCGTCCCCTCGCAGTACCTTTCCACCTCGCCAATGGCAGAGCCCCCACACTTTGTCCAGCACATGAAGTCCACCATAGAGTTCCTCCTGCACCACCCCAGCTCTGATCTCCTCTTCCCTGCCGGTCAGCCTCAGTATTACCGCAGGACTGACCAGGGAGCCTGGGGGAGGTGCCCTCCAGAGTAAAAACCCCAACATTCACTTACAAACCCCTTCTGCTGAACCTCTTCAAAGGATAATGACAGTGTTGCCTCTTCACTCTCTGAAGACACTGTGTCCTCTGAACCCCCCCCCCCACTAACAAATGCCATGTCTCACTTTTTTGTTTTTGTTTTTATAATTATTGCTCTTGCGATTGGAGTGTAAACTGGATGAAAGACAAGTGGTGAGAATTTAATTCAGTTTGAATAAAAAAGGAGTGTCAGATTTCACTGGCTGGCCCCAGTGCAGAAAGTTCAATGAAAAAAGGTACCTCTTGAAGTTAAAAAATAAAGCCTAATATCTGCACTCATCCCCTCTTTCTGTAACCCATTGCAATAAAAGTCTTACTCTACCTGTTTGTTTGCTGATACACAAAATATAGAACAAAATGTTTAGGCCTACATTTCCCCCCCAAATGTTGCTGGGACTGGAGTAGTCACACAGTGTAGCTACTTGCTACTGTATAACTACATATGCACAAATACGTAACCATGGAAGTTAAACCAGAGCTATGGTTAAACTATCACGTGTGTTTGATGTCCTCGTAGAGACTGCCAAACTGACATTGATAACATACTGTGACAACTGATACTTATAATATTTTAAATAATACAAATATGCTACATAAATTCAATATGTATACTATTATATATTATTATTGTATAAGTATAGGTAACACTTTACAATAACCATCATTTATAAACGGTAAATAGACCATTTATAAATGGTAAACAGATAGTTTATTAAT
>JAOPJI010000101.1:16869263-16885027 GCA_027122695.1 Merluccius productus
ACACACACACACACACACACACACACACACACACACACACACACACACACAGCTGACCTCGAGGACCAGGATCCCTGAGAGACGACCAGAGGACTGAAGCTGTGGAGGTTCAGCTTGCTGAAGGCGGAAGGCGTGCTGACCAGGAACTCTGGGGAACTCCTGTCTCCTTGCTCCATCGGAGACTCTGCGGCCCGCCGAGGACTTGAACTGTCGCCCCTACGCGGACCCAGGAAAAAACAAAACACAAGAGTCAGGATTTCCCAGTGTTCACTGCGGGCTAATCTGGGATGCAGCAGTCCTATGTTATAGCACAACTTCTGTTCCAGCAGTCCTACTATGTTATAACAGAACTTCTGGGGGGAGGCGGCACAGAGCCTGGGTCAGAAACCAACAACTGAAAGTTTCCTTGTTTACGTTACGGAGATCTTCCACTGAAGAGAAACTTGTAAGAACGGTGGTGTCCGGATGGGAAATTGTAGCTTGTCTTCCCACCGGGAAAAGTTTACTAATGCTGGCTGAGTTCGCCGTTACAATTATTATTATTAATTACACGCTTAAGGATCCCTGCCTCCAGTTAACATGATTGGTCGAAACAAATATGAAGCGAAAGAAAGTAAAATTAGCCCACAGTGAGACTAACTGTGGGCTGATAACATTGTTCATTATAAATGTACAGTGTCTTCCCATTACTCCTCCACTATACCTTCTTCTGTACATGGACTCTCCAATGAGGCCAGGCTTAGGCAGTCCCTCAAGGGCAGAGTCAACACTACTCCGGGGGGGTGAGTTGGTGGTGGTGGTACAGGCCTCTACACCACCCAGCTCCTGGACCAGACAGATGTGAGCAGAGCACACAGTTTCAACTGGGGATACATGAACATTAATTTTAGTTGTGGCGGGAGAAGACGAAGACGGGGGGGGGAGTAGACGGGGGCGGGGGGCGTAGGATTAACAAAGCTGAAGGGGCCACAGGAGCTCCATCCATTTGTTCTTGAGCAGTCCCCTCAGCTCTGTTTGGTTACAAGCAAGCAAGCAAGCGAGCAACAGGGCAAGAACGGAGCAGCAAATGCTGGTAAAGAACTGCATAGCAAAGGTGGAACACAACAAACTCGAAAGGCATTCGAGTTGGGGGGGAAAAAAATGTATTAGAATAAAGCCGTTTAAAAACCACGCACTGGAAAGACAAACAGAGCTTAAAAAAGGTACATACAACTAAAGCACATGCGGACAATGAACAAAAAGGTTAAATTGAGGGACAAGCTACATGCACAGACAGGCCTGGATTAGACAAGACAAATTATGTTTAGTAGGGAGTTACATTCTAGCCACTGTTATGCACATGCAGACGCTACAGCTGCTCACACAAGCAAAGCACAAGGTTAGAGGGCAGGTTGGCATGGGGGGGGGGCAGGCACTCTTGACGGCTGCTGACCTGAAGGGGCTTGGCTGAGGGACCACCGGGCGGCCCGCTACAGCCCCTCCTGGGACTGTAGGGCCTTTCAGCCAGGGGGCCAGAGGTCTGGCACGGCCGGGCCCCCTGCCGCAGCCTCCCGGGCGACCTGGGTTGCTCCAGGGGTAGAAAAGAGAAGGAGGACACGGGCGGGGGAGTGATGGGCATATAGGCGGGAGGGGCAGCTAGGGGTGGAGCCTGAGGCATGGGCTGGGGCCCGGGGCTCTGGGCCTTGCCGCCGGGCCGCGGGGAAAATGACGGGCGGATGCGGTAGCCGTACACGTCCTCGTTCTCCATGCGCTTGCAGGCGCGCTCGGCCGCATCCAGGCTGCCGAAGCGGAGGACGGCCGTGCCCTGGGACACGCCCAGCACCTTGCCACCGCAGTTGTCTGACAGCCGGCGGAGCCTGAGCTTCACGCCGTTGCGGAGGCTCTTGTCACAGATGACGGGGAGGTTGTGCACATAGAGGAGGTTGAAACTGGGCTGAGGGAAGGGAGGAGGAAGACACAGCGTCCCGGTCTGGGTTTGGTGGATTTTTTATTTTTTTATTTGAACATTTAATTTGACTTAATAATAAATATGTCACGCACTGTTCCTAAAAATAAAGGAATAGTTGGGAGGGTGGCTGTAAGAGGGAAGTATTTTTTTGACAGGATAAAAAAAAAGGAGCTCAAATCAGCATTTCATCCGCATGACGGCGGCCAGTAAGAGTCCAGAGTCAAATTAGATATGACCCACAGAGATGCGGTGTCACAGTCCCATCTACTTACCTCTTATCACTTTACCTCAAGACTCACAGCAAGAACTCTTCATGAAGAATAAGGCCTACCTGGGATTTAATGGGCAAGCGCAGTGGTAGGTCAGCCGTGATCTCCTGGAATGCGACGTGGCGGTGGGCGTGTTGCATCAGGGCTGGGGACGCATGGGTGCCGTGCACCAGAATAACCTGGAAACCATGGCGATGGCGCAAGTCACTCAGCTCACTGGCAAAGTTCACATCCGCTGGAAGAGGGAAGGGGGGGGGGTCATTAAATATATATAGTCGACATTTCCATCATCAACATTGGGGCACGGATGGGGCTTCTGTGGAGCCTGACTGCTACTCACAGGATACTAGCACCACGGTGGCAGGGGCCGCGTGGGTCTCGGCAAAGCGACGCAAACTCTGGCGGAGTTTGTCATCGGCGGCGTTCTTGGCGGTGGCATTGATGTGGGCAACAGTCACCTAACGAGGGCAAATCATAGTTAAGGTACATGCTCTTCTGGGTGACCTACTTAAACTACTCATAGAGAACCAACAAACCCACTCTTTATTAAAGTTGTTTAAAAAGAGAGAAAGTCATTATGAGTTGAGAGGAATTTGTATGTTTGACTGAAATACATGTTTTATATTAGTCCTCACTCCTCACTACAAAAAGGAGTGAACTTATGGAACAGCTGTAGGGAGGAACTTCAAACATGTACAACACTTAGTAAGTTGAAATTTCTTTTTTTAAATAACTCACTGAGCAAATATGAAAATGGAAAATCATTGGCATAGAAGGACCGGGTACAGGTGTTTGCTGATTTCTTAGCATTCAAATGTGTTTTTAAAAGGGTAGGCATAATACACTGTAGCTTCAATCTACACCTTCTTCGGACGGCAGGAATCTTTAGGTTGTTTTATTGTTGTGTGATTGCAGTCCGAAATAAATTCAATTCAATCCAAACCTCTGTTCATTTACATGCGTGAGGCGTGGCCTCTGAAGAGTGGCCTCATGGTGGACCGTACCTGGCAGTTGTTGAGGTCCTGGATGACGGCCTTGCACTCCTTGCTGATGTCGCAGACACAGATGAACTCGGCCTCGCGGTGGCCCTGGAAGAAGCGGCTGCGCAGCCGCTGCACCACAGCAGCGGCCGAGCGGCCGCTGGGCACGCAGCAGTTCTCGATGTCCCAAAACACGCCCACGGGGGGAGTGTTCTCTGGACCACCGCTCTCAGGGGAACCTGGGGTTCATTATATACGGCACACGTTATAGGGCGCCTACATACAAGAGAATATACACAAGAAGTTCTTCATCCTTGAGTATGAAGGTATGGTTATATTTTATATCTATCATATGACCAATAATTAGGATTGCACTAGCCTCGGTGCCTTTCTGCTGATGAAGGACAGAGTCATGAGCTATGAGCAGTGTAGAGTAGATAGTGTGAGGTCAGATGATGGCGAAGAACATGCAGGCTTGTCGCTGTACGTGTAAAGAATCTTTTAGATAATACGCGGAGGCGACAATCTGGCGCTGGAGTCACCACAAGGACGAGGGGGGAAGATGTCAACAGCCGGAGGAGAAGAAGACGGCCCTTGTTATGACGTTTTCACTCATGTCTATATAACTTCCTGGGTCAGGGATAGTGGGTGTGCAGACTTTGTGAACTGACACACACTTTGTTGTTCTGTCAGGGAAACATAGTTGGACCCAGAGCTCTGTAAAACTTTGCACATTCTACTGGTGTTAAGAATAAAGCTGATTATTGAGTAAACTAAAACTTCCATCGCTTCATTAAAGAACACGCGTGAGTAAGAGTTTGAAGAGAAACTGCTTTTCACAATAAGTACAATAAGCCTCCTCAAGGTAGAAATCAAATCAATGTTTTGTAATGTTTTTCATGTCTCTTGGTGTTTATGTGTAATGCACTTATGTGTTTATCTATATACCAAGTGAAGCAAAAAGGCAATTTTCCACCTCGAGTGGACAATAGTTTTATTGTACTGTGTGTTATAACACATCAGCTATGGCCATATCACTAGACATGCACTTATTACTTTTCTAAGCTAATAACGGTTAATTCAATGATTTTTTAAACTCCCGTCAGAATAGCAGCAGCAACTACTCTTTACATGATTGTAAAATCTACTGACCAAATTTGTGTCCGGCCTTGCCCAGGCTAGTTTGGGGGATCCGCAGCAGGCCGTCTGACGTGGTGCCACAGCCGTTACACATTGGGATAGGGATGGGAGTGCTCTTCGAGGACAGATGTGGAACAATGGGCCACGACTGACCTGGCTCTGGCAACAGGCCATTCACAGGCTACAAATGGAAAGAAAGTTAACCAATGTTGTATTCATCCACAATGTACAGTCAACTGACTTACAGTACTACCCTTTGACACATATACAAAAACAGAAGGCAACAGTGAATAAAAGTAATTCTACCAACCTTCAACAGGCACTGCTGGCAGTAGTGAGACCCCTTCAGACAAACTGTGCAATCTACATTTAGGTGCCTAGAATGAGAGCAGTACTGTGCGCTGGTGGATGGGAGGTCACCGTGTAGGAGGGTTCTCTGGGTCTCTGCGGCTGTGCGGCAACACGGGCAGCAGCACCCAGAGGAGCCGTGCATAGGAGTGGAAAGAGTGGACAGAGCAGGAGCCGGAGGCCCTGAGGAAGTAGAAGAAGGGAGGCTGGCATGGCTGCGTGAGAGCGGCAGGTTGGAGTAGGGGTGGACAAGCCCTGCGCAGCAGGGGGAACAGGAGTGAGAGGACATGGGCTGGGATGTAGCCACGCAGGAGGGAAACTGGAGCTGATACGCTGCAGGACTGTATAATGCATTACTGGCTTCACTTGTACTTCCACGGATGGGGCTGTTTGGATACAAATTGAGTAGCGGCGCTGTAGAGCAAGCCGCGGGTCCAACAGAGCCACCGATGGGGGCTTTATAGGCGCTAGGGCTCATGTAGCTGGAAACAAGTTCACTTGTATTGCTATTGTTGCAGGCGACACTTGTGTCACCGAATGCCCCATAGCCAACAGTGTCATAGTGGTCACACCAAGCGCAAATGCTTACTTTGGGGCTAGGGCCCTCTTGCAGCTGTGAACATGGCGGCGGGTGCTTGTGGGACTCCAGTGGGAGCTGAGTCGTGGACAAGCAGGGCAGGGGCAGAGGGAGAGGGAGAGGGAGAGGGGCCAGGGGGAAGGGCTGGGAGGACGAGGCAGAGGAAACGTGACGCGGAGGAGGGGGGACATCTTTCAGTTCCAGCACAGGATTCCTGCTCTCCATCTTCTGGGGGAACATTGGAAATGGAAAATAATCAGTGCGCAGCAATAAGCCATTTATTTATTTTATATATAACGTAAAGTAAACAAACTGACCATTTGACCCTGACCCTATTTGGACAGTATACTGAAATCTATGTTGTTACTATACAGACGTCTTTATGCATCGGTGTGTGTGCCATGTAATGTAATGTAAATCTCCAAACCATTGTGGACACAAGTCCATGTAACAACAAACAGATCTGTACAATCCGCACCCCCCACCAATATGGCCACTGATTTGCTTACGTTATAGCCTTACAGTTAACCATAGTCAACTGATAGCCATTGCCATGTATATAGCGTTGAGAGGAGACATACCCGTTGGTCGTGATACGCCGGGCTGGCTTTCTCAAAGGAGGAGAAGCAGTCTTTGAGTTTCCACAGCAGGGTGTCCTTCTCCAGGGGGCCGGCCCATGGGGAGGGCTGGGGGCTGCAGGCGGACTGCTGCTTCCCCAGCTCTTCCATCGCCCAAGGTGTTGTGTCAAGGTACAGACGTGTCTCTCCTCTGGTCTTGCATGTTTTCCTGAAACGGGGAATAAAAGGGGATATATATAAACTTTATTACAAGCTCTAGACCAAATAGCAAGACATGCAACATAAAGGAGAAAAAAAAAAAAAAACAGTTACATAAACACATACAAACATACTCTTATTCACGAGGCACCCATACCAATGTTTCCACAGATATTATTGATCTCTGATCGAGCTGCACCTGGGGCTTGTGAGCATCGTTATAATAAAGTTTTGTGACTCATCAAGTCGAGACATAAACTTAAACATCAGGTAGTATCGTTAATTCGTGAGGTTGGCCTCAGTAGTTTTGAGGACGTGTGCTACGGCATTTAAAATCAGCACCCAATAAATAGTGCTTTATGGTGGCCATCTTCAGGGGCGGGCAGTTCAAGAGTTTCGAGATGATTCATATATTGAATGAATAAAAAGTACAGTTAACCGCATGAACTTGCCCGCCAAGAACCACACAATACAAACAAAAACAATTCTACTACTAATTCGGCATGCGTTGACAATTTTTGAAATGAAACAAAACACATCTGGACTAACTCACTAAACTAAACTAGAATAGCCTAGCGTCGTCTGAAGCTAGTTGGTCAACATTAGCAAACATTAGCTTCGCCATCGGAGACCCGGATTTTTTTTGTTACACAGTACGGACGGTTTGATCCGGAATTGTCTTTATAACGAACGTATTCACAGTTTAAAAAAGGAGTACATTAGTCGTGAGGAAGTGTGAACCGCCCTACCTGACCAGATCTGTTTTTACATGTCCCTCCTCGGTCTCCCCCTTACCAGAACGACCCCACAAACAGGAACCTTTGTAACCTCCGTGTGCCGCAAATTACTCGCAGCTGTCGTAAATGACAACAACAATTGAACACGCCATTGACTTCATATTAACTACAAAATACGTCACATATTAACATATATTATACGCAATATACATGTATGGGTCTGCGTTATTATCGACATATCCTTATCGAAAGCCACAAAATGGCAACGTTTATACAACATACGTGAAAAAAAAATGAATGGCCGTTTGCGGGAATAAAATGTAGCGCGACATTATTTGTTGTCATTTCAATTCCAGCACAGGCTTTTTCCACCTCATCCAAAATAACGTTATTTGACACCACGTGACATTATATCATAAATGTTGATTTATTGTCGGCCTTGTACCGCAATTTGTAGGCGTCACCACGTTGCTGCGTCATCCAGCAACAGCACCATCACTTGAACTGTCATTGGACGGACTCACGTCTCGTTTATGGTACAACTACTGGGTTTCTAGCTGGCATGTTTTCTGCATTTCGATCAGGCCTACAGACAAAAAATATATCAGTGTGATCCTCGTGTGACGACCCTCAAAAATGATGAAACGGGTTGCGATGCCTTTTTTAAATATACCCTCAACTCGTCAATTGTAATGTTGGTTTAAAGCGTATTAAGGAGTTGTGATCGCGATATATACGTGTATTTTTTAGCTCATACTGTTTCTTAAACTTCTCCCATGCTCCTCCACATTGTCTGTAGCAGCAGCAGGTGCGTGTAAATGCGGGAGCAGCGGCCCCTAGCGGACGGCGGAGCTGGGACATCACCGCACCCCGCTTCTCTCTGTGGGTACAGTAACGGGATAAGTGGTGTAGCGAAGAACAGGCGGACGACGTTAATTAATTACATTAAATAAACCAACCTGACTTTAAATTACCAACCATTCTGGTATTGGCCCGATAACAACTACACGCCGGCTGCTACAGCGTATAGGATATCGATACATTGTTTTTTTTTTAATTGGTGATTGCCTTTGTTCCCATATTCCCAATGGCGATTGCACACGTCGCTACAGAATACGTTTTCTCCGACTTTTTGCTCAAGGATCAAACCAGTGAGTCCAAGTACAAAGGACTGCGGCTAGAGCTGGCTGTGGACAAAATAGTGACATGTTTAGCCGTCGGACTTCCTTTGTTCCTTATCTCCTTGGCTTTCGCTCAAGAAGTATCAGTGGGTGAGTTGACTTAAACATGTTAAAAAACAAAAAATGTGTTTAACCACATCTACAATAACCTTATACACTATGCATACATTACAATGTCGGCTTCATGGTAATGAAAATCAAACCTACGTGCCTTTGTGGGGGGTTTCTTCATTTGGTCAACCCTATTTTAACAGATTTGAACACACCGGCCTGACTTTTGAGCAGTGTGAATTATATGAATAGAAATTAAAGAGGCCGCTTGTTGAGCTTTTGCCGGGGAAAGATGCGTGACAGTGGGCTCCTCCTACTCCTCCTCCTCTTCGGAGGAGGAGGAGCAGGAGGAGGAGGAGGCGTGCATGTGACCTTGACTCCTCCCTCCCAGGCTAGCGTTACTCAAAGTAACGAGGCGCACGCAGAGCCTAGACAACTAGAGCCCAGCGCAATTAGAGCAATTAGAAGTAAGCAATAAGGCCTTTAGGCTACATTATTCATTATTGTCGTAGTCGTCCAGTCTGTGTAAAGCAAGGGCGTATTGTGTTATTTTATTCTCTCAGAATAGACAATGCTTCATGTCAAGAGAGAAGTCAATAAACAAACAAGCCGTTAAGAGTTCTAATAAGTTGGAGTAAATGTATTATTCTGAGAAGAGAGGAGACCTCAGGTGCTTTTTGAAGGCTGTGATGGCTCTGCAGGCCGTATATGGAGCTGGGTGACTTGTATGGCACCAAGCATGAAAAGAGGCAGGGTTGTGAATTAGTTCCACACAGTGGAGATACCAAAAGCAGTTCATTAGTGGGCTACAAAGAGTGGGTTTTGTGGGTATAGGGCATTATTATGAGTGATGCAATGTGATTCAGTGAGCACCCTGAAGTTGAACTCCACAGCATTATGGATTTAAACTTGATGTGGGCTGAGAAGAGTGACACAAACAGAGGGCTAACATGTGCAGCTGTTGATTGGTTGAAGTGAAATGTGTAATTTACACCCTGCATTAAATATCACATTGCTGACTGGAAAACTCTGCCTCAAGAGCTATTACACGTTAATGCATTCACATTCAATCATATGATCCCGGTTCTAAATAAGAAAGGTTTACTGAGAAATAGAGCACCATGTTGGTCAAGGGTAAATCATCGTCCACTATAAGGTCAACCAACTGCAAGGTCACACTTTTCAGACAGAGCAACAGTGGTTATTCCAAGGTATTGTAATGCCCATCACATATCTCCTCCTCACCACCTAGGTACCCAGATCAGCTGTTTCGCTCCCACTAACTTCTCCTGGCGACAGGCAGCCTATGTGGACAACTTCTGCTGGGCAGCAGTGCAGCAACAGCCACAGAGTTCCCCGCTATGGTTACACAAGGTACATTGTTCCCTAAGACCCACTATGTATAACATTCATTCATGTTCAATTGTGTGTATGAGGGTGACTATGCTCGTATGTAATGACGGTTGTTGTCATGAATCTAGCAGAAAAAGGGGAGTGGTATAAGGAAATGGAACACAGCGGGCCTTTTCATACTACGTTTTAAATAAGAGCAAGAAGACATTCATTTGTTTTAGAAAAAAAACCAAGAAATGTTTGCCTTAATGCAGGAAAATCAGATTTTTCTATTAGCAATGGAACTCTGTAGGTTACTGTGGCAGTTTACCCCTCCCACACGCCACCTTAGTGGCGTTTGCTGGGGCCCTCCGACACAGGACACAGGTAGATGTTGATGTAAATCCATTTATTGGCGCTGACAAAGTGGTACAAGCCGAGCAGCTGTAACAAGCTGCCATGACAGAGTGTGTGTTGATAGATGGTTTATCCTGGGTGACATGATTGCTCTGCACCACGGTTGTGCAGCCCCACCCAGCCCCAGAGTCTAAACAGTCAGACTCGGGCCATGTGAGGCTGTAAACCAGCTATTGACCACACACACTGCACAATATCCTCCACAGTAACATTAGAAGATTTAAAAAAAAATCTAAAGTTCAGATCTGGCCATTTCTAGAGGCTTTGTGTTTTGTTTGCCAACAATAGCTTTTAAGCCACATCTATTACTCTTGCCAAGCTGATTGGATAATTAAATGCCTATGATTTCATTCTTCATCTAATCCAAATGGACTGTGTGTATGGACTGGGAAAGCTGCAAATGAATTGCCCTTCTTGAGTTCAATAAAGTGGTCTGAATCTGAATCTTGTATTTCCTCAGTTCTTCCCATACATTCTGCTTCTGCTGGCCACCCTCATGTCCATCCCTGCACTGATCTGGCGCTTTACTGCAGAACCTCACCTGTCCTCGGACCTCACCTTCATCATGGAGGAGCTGGACCGCTTTTACAACCGAGCTATCAAAATGGCAAAGAACCTGGCAACGATGGATACCAAAGACACGTCTGATGATGGAGATAGGTGAGAATAATATGTCATAAAAAAGTGAAAAACAAAAGTCAGGGCCAGGACTGTGTTGAATCCCAAATTAAAAAAAATGTTATAGAGACTAATTGCGAGGGTTTTCAAAGTGAATGTGCCATTCCTTATTTTGTGATCAAAGATCAGACATGAACCGACCATTATCCACTTTCAGCAGTGCTCTGGACCTGGCTGAGGGCTGCTTTAAATACCCCTTGGTGGAGCAATACCTGAAGACCAAGCGCTTCTCCCGCGGCCTTGTGGTGAAGTACCTGGCCTGCCGTTGCCTGACCTTCCTCATCCTTGCCCTGTCCTCTGCCTACCTGTGCTACTATATCCAAATGGCCTCGCTTACCGATGAGTTCTCCTGTGACATGCGCACGGGGATGTTGAAGAATGACAGCGTGTTACCAGAAGCGGTGCAATGTAAACTGGTGGCGGTTGGCGTCTTCAGGCTTCTCAGCTACACCAACCTGGCTGTGTATATACTACTCGCTCCCTTGGTGGTTTACGCCACCCTGGGTCCTGCACGGCAAAGTTCTGGCTTCCTCAAACCCTATGAGATTCTACCCGGCTTTGGTTCCCTGGGTGTGGTCACGCCCCTATACAATGACCTGAGTATCTATCTGCTTTTCCTGGAGGAGAATCTGAGCAAACTCAAGTCATTTAAATGTCTGCAGGTTAGTCAGTAAATATACTTAACTTTTATATAATGGTCAATTGTGTAGGCAAATGCAATGTTAGAATGCTTTTCCCACATCAACATCTCTGCACTGCACCACACTGTGATCCAGGTCCTGGAACTGCTGCAGGAGGCTGGAGACGAGGGGTTTGATGCCATGTGCTTGCTGCGGACCCTGGGCCAGGTGAAGACCGATGTGGTGGACAGTAAGGTCTCCCAAGGGACATTTAAAGAAACAAAGAAAACTAATAAAGAATGACTAGGAGACTAGAAACAAAAAAACAGATGTTAGTCTTCCATAGAGTGTTTGGTTCAACTGATTGCTCATGTTTTCTTTAATGCACTGAGCCATCTTCTTTGACCTATTAGTTGTACCTGGATTGTGTTTGTAACTTTATTTTAAGAATGGTTTCTTAATAGCGGTGCAGGCCTTTACTCTATATGAAGCAGAGTGGTGGCTGAATTACATGATATAGAAATTGCATTTTATTTAAGTCGATTTATTGTAGCAAAATATTTATTTACTTTTAATTATATTTTTTTAGTCTTTAGTTGTGTTTACTGTGAATTTTTCATTTTCTCCTAATCTTAGGAGCACTGATATCACCTCAAATCATTGTTTAGAATATAAGTTATATACATTTGACAAACCTAGATGTGTTATTCTGTCACAGAGCTACCAGTTATTTCCTGTAATGAAACAACAAATGATATATAATAAGTCATTCAATAGGCAATAAGGGAACCAAAGAGATATCATATATGTAATGTCTCTAAAACTCCTCAATCAAACTCTGCCTGAACAGTATTATTTAAATTGTTAAGCATGTAATTATAAATAGGAAAACATGCTATGAGCATATTTAAAATGCCAAAAGCAATACAGTATTTATTTTAATATTAAACAAACCCTTTAAAAGAAAGGGAGTAAAATAAACCTTTTAACCTATGACATGTGATGTACAATATAAGGATACATGTACATATAAATACATGTATCCTTGTATAATGTATGTGTATGCTGGATGTCCACCTTAATGCCTGTAATGACAACTCATACAATCCTCAGAAAATGCAAGGGTGGGTTGGACTGGGTCCCAAATTGATGTGTACTGTGAGATCCCTATTAAAGATGTGTAAATGAAAAAACGAATCATTAATGAAGTTTGTGCATCATTGTTTTTGTATTCCATTACTCTGAAACAGTAGTGAAACAGTAGTGTTGTATAGATTCTACTGATTGTAACTATATCTATAACTACTCTAGCCATATAGCAGTTTTAAATAATATGTCTAATAGTTGTTCAAGCTGACAGTAACACATTTTTAATAGTGAGAATGTACTTTCGTAACTTTGAATAAAAAACATTTTTGATTTGTGAGACTTAAAAATAAGACAAAAGTTGTTGATTCGTGGGACTGGTCAAATCCTAACTACAAAATGAACAACCTGATTGGACAATCTTCGCGCGTCATCATCCCTCTCGACCAATGGGATTCTCTAAACGAAGTATAGTTTAGATTCGGTTGATGAGCTGCTAGCATAATAATACTTTTGTTAGATGGCGACCAAGCCATTGTCTTGATGAACCTTTTCCACGTTTCCTTTTAAAGTAGTTATGGTTATTTGGATTTTTACCTACCCTAATCTCGAAACCTTAACTCGTCTCGTGATCCCGATGGTATTGGCCCGGATTTCGCGTCAGCTTTGTTCGAGTCGTTAGCTTAGCCGGCTAAAAGAAAGCATCGGGTTAACAACTAACGTTAACATCTAGAAGGTCTTCACTGCTGCTACTAAACTGCCACGAAACAACAACAACAACAACAACAACAACCACCACTTGAAGGTAGTACTGCTATGTAATGCACATATGTATACCTTAGTTTGCTACATGACAAAGAAGGCGTTGCCCCCCAAACAAGCCTATATATCTGAACTATTCTGTCTTTTTTCTCTCTCCAATGTTAGATTTGTGGTGTCTAATCTCCATCGTGGTTGCTCAGAGTAGCTGGCGGACATGGGCGAGCCCTCAACGCACAACTTCTCGTCCTTAGAAGAGGAGCTACATTTCTGGAAGAACCAGGCAGAAGGACACCAGCAAAGGTGACATTGCAAATGGGAATACTTTTTTTGTTTTTTTCCTGTGACAGTCTGTATTCTCCTGACAATCCTAGACAATACACTTTAATCTGTTCAGTACTGGTCTAGTTAACGTACATTCGTTGTTGATGATCTCTGGGGCCTAGGAGGGTAGTCTGGTCTAAAGTAATGGATGCAGCTGTAGCCCCCTTTTGGTGCTCCCTGTCAGCAGCCATGTGTCAGGGTAAAGTGCTGAAGCCCCACATACTAGACTAGTGAGTCGTATGTGGAGCCAGGTTGTCCGGTCTGACATATAGCTGCTGGTCCCCAGGGCCGACGAGGCACAAGAAGAGCTGCAGGAGTTCCAGCAGATGAGTCGAGACTATGAGGCCGAACTGGAGACAGAGTTGAAACACTGCGAAGCCCGTAACAAAGAGCTTCTTTCAGACAACAACCGACTCCGCGTGGAATTGGAGAGCATCAGGGTAAGATGCGAGATGTTCTCGCGGTGCTTCGTACGCGCATGCGTGCGTACATCGTACACACACAGACACAGACACACAAACACACACACAACTCAAACTCTCATTGTCGGATTGTTGCCAGGCACTCTCTGCCTAACTATAAAGCAGCTGACTGCTATTTTAGTTCAGCAGTCCACAGGGAAGGAACATTAATGGCAGGGATGACTGCTTGATTATTCAAAAAATAGTAATAATCCTAAATTGCTCAGGACAGCTAAAGGGCTTGTTTGTCTCATTAAATGATCTCTTTTCATATACAGATGTGAAAAAATCACTGGCATCACCCCGCTTTTTCGGAAATAAATGGAGCATTTTTATTTTCATTATATTGTTGTCTCTGTGGTTGCAGGAGAAGTATGAGTGCCAGCATACGGAAGCGTTTAGGCAGATTTCAACGCTGGAAGGGGACCTGGCTCAGACCACAGCGGCCAGAGACCACCTTCAGAAGTACATCAGAGAGCTGGAGCAGTCAAACGATGACCTGGAGAGGGCAAAGAGGTCAGTCTTCTGCAACGCTTCTAACCTCATTATGCAGATTATTCATTTTGCTAGCACACTTTCAAACACATGCATGCATACACAAACACGCACACACACAGAATAGTTTATCGTCCTGTTTCTGTTTCTTAGGGCCACCATTATGTCTTTGGAGGATTTCGAGCAGAGGATGAACCAGGTCATCGAACGCAACGCCTTCCTGGAGAGTGAGCTTGACGAGAAGGAGAACCTGCTGGAGTCTGTGCAGAGGCTCAAGGACGAAGCCAGAGGTAGAATCACACGCATCGGATGCAAATAGTTTCTTTTTTTCACAGCTTCAAGATCTGCTGATCTCCACTGTTCCAGATCGACAAAGCAGTGTTTCTTTCAGCGTCTGTGAAATTTGATTTCTGTGATAGTGCCACAAATTCTCTGCCTATTGATTAGATATAGAGTTACATAGAAATGTCTATAGGCCTATATTTTCTCATCCGTAGGGCTGTCATGAGTGACTCATTTATGGGCGTATTAGGCTTGGGCGATATCCATTTAAAAAAAAACTTTAAAACCTCTCCCCTTAACATTGAGTTCAATCATCAAAAATAGACAACTCGTATAATTAAGTGAGCGTGTCTGACTGTTTCCAATATGTAATATTGGAAACAGCAATATGGAAGCAATCGTCTGCAAATCACTTTTTTCCCCATTCTTGTTGCATACATAATAAACCCATTGCAAATCCAGTATAAGGGTACTAGGCATGTAGTAATATACTAGCAATTAATTATGACCTCATAAGCTTGCTGTTCACAACTTTGTGTTAGTAGGTTATAAAAGGCCGAAGGGAATTATTAAATCTGCATTATATCTGGCTATTGGTTGCCTCAGATGGGGTGATTTTTGATGAGCAGTTTCACCAGGAGATGGAGCGACATAGACAGCGAGCTTGAGAAACATTAATCGTATCGAATTTCATGTATGCCGATATAGTTTGAGACATAATTTTACCTTGCTTATTCATGCTCGTCTTACCTGCTTTTTAAGGTCATAAAAAAGAAATCCGCCAGCACTTTACCTCGCTTTAATCAATATTTATATACCCTGATCTTTGTGCACATATCGACCGTAAGGTAGGGCTAATTTTTTGGAAAAGAAAAACTTGAGGATTTAAAGCTAAAAGCTCATTCATAAATTCTATCTGA
This sequence comes from Merluccius productus, assembly GCA_027122695.1. NCBI lineage: Eukaryota > Metazoa > Chordata > Actinopteri > Gadiformes > Merlucciidae > Merluccius > Merluccius productus. The sequence continues at coordinate 16,884,645 of JAOPJI010000101.1, forward strand.
CATCAGATCAAATTCTCTATCCTCAAATGACAGCAGCGGACAGTAAGCACCACCCCAGATCAGTGGCAGTTAGAGAAATTTCAATAAGTGTAAAAAAAAAAATGAAACAGGCTTATAACAGCGGTATTGATATAGATACAACATCATTTTATAAAACTGTGTATTATACCGTTCTATCACAAAATCACCCAACCTTTGGGCGTAGCTAGTTCTGGTGGGATACTCTAGTCATGCGCCGCTTATCAGCTGACAGCTAACACGGTCCAATCAAACGCACGTACACTGATAAGTGGTCAATTTAAGACCTTCCATCTCACACACACACACACACACACACACACACACACACACACACACACACACACACACACACACACACACAC
>JAOPJI010000101.1:16911692-16924063 GCA_027122695.1 Merluccius productus
TATGTATGTATGTATGTATGTATGTATGTATGTATGTATGTATGTATGTATGTATGTATGTATGTGTGTGTGTGTGTTTATGTATGCATGTGTAATGTGTATGTCTATGCACGTCTGTCTGTGTGTGTGTGTGCGCGCGTGTGCATGTGTGTGTTTATGTATGCATGTGTATGTCTCTGCAGGTCTGTGTGTGTGTGTGTGTGTGTGTGTGTGTGTGTTGTTGGACTGACCTCTTTAGCAGTGTCGGCGTACTCCTTGACCCTCTCCACTGAGACAATGTTGTTTTCTACGTCGGTCCATGACCTCACGATCCAGCTGAGGATACCAGTAACCTATAATATTCAATACAACAAGCGATATATATTTTGACACGTGTGAGCATACCAGTAACCTGTAATATTCAATACAATGAGCTGTATATATATAAACGCGTAAGGATACCAGTAACCTGCAATACAATAAACTGTTTATATATAGACGCGCTCCCTAGCAGCCGCAATGTGTGGGTTGTGCAAAAAACCCTTCTCGTCTATTGTTGACTTCTTCTCAGACCAAACCACAACCTGTCTCATGCAAGAAGAGGGATTGCCTGTGTTTGTTTATTTTTTTTTGCATAATAAAACTTGTTCATTTGACAGATTTGTTTTTGTTTCACCTCACGTGGTTGTCTGGACTAATTCCATCCAGCCTGTGGTTGTGCGTGTGTGTGTGTACAGTAAGGTCTTACCTGGAGAGAATGGGACACAGCTAGGCCGACTATTCCCGGGCTCAGGGTGTGTTTTCCCATGACAGAGAGAATGGCAGCGGCCAAGACCACCCCGTTGCCCACAAACTCCAGATTGACCGCCAGCCACCTGCGGACACATAATGCAACGTTCAGTTGAATTTCCGTGTCACTTCATTGTTCTCAGCACTCTCCGCCATGAAGCATTTGAGCAAATTGAGCGTAACGACAAACATGCACTTTTTCCTTCTTCCTTCGGTTAGGCATTTTGCTTAAGCAGCAAACTAAAAATGCTTCCTACGCTATCTATTGTAAATCGATAGATGTCAATATACAACAACTTAGAAATTAATTTACTGCACAGAGTAACCATACCGTTCCCTATGAACTCTTCATAATACAAGTCCAACTAAATATATTATTAATAACACAAGTCGAATATGAGTCCGACCGTAGTAATCGTCCCGTCGTAATAAGCACATCTTCTCACCTGGTGGCCACGAAGCGGGGGAAGTAGGAGGTCTGGTTGAAGTCTACCCGTTTGTTGGCCTGCTGGATGAACCTGTGCTCCTCCCTGAAGGCACGGATGACACTTGCCCCCTGCACCGTTTCATTGAAGTGGGTGTAGATGGGTGAGCGGCTCACCGCCTCCAGCCTCCGCAGTTGGCATGACGTGGCCACGTAGAAGCTCTGCGGCGGCAGCGGGAAGAAGAGAGAGGAGAAACACACACGGGCGTACAGTGAGCTCAGATGCATCATTCAGACATATGAGGCGAGACTGAATATCCAAAGTTGGGATATCCTAAGCTTCACCTTGTTCATCCGATTCGTTTTACTCAAGGCCAAGAGGCCACAAGAGGCGGCCGGCGGTACCTGAACGAAGGCGTAGAGGAAGGCGAGGGGCAGGATGAACACGGCTGCGAAGGGCGTGGCCATCATGACGATGATGCAGACCTCCAGGAGCTTGAAGACGTAGCCCAGCATCATCCTCAGGCCGTCAGGGATCATGCAGTCAATGGCGTCAATCTCCTTCGCGAAGCGGTTGAGCAGGTTGCCGCTGGGCGTGCACTCGAAGAAGGACATGGGCGAGTGGAGCACGTTGTTCAGCAGCTCCATGTGGAGGTGGCGTGACGCGATGATGCCACAGACGGAGATGGCCACGGTGGTGCTGAAGATGGCGATGCCTGCGCGCCAAGGAACAAGCCGTTGACATACAGGAACCAGAGGCCGAGAGGTTTCGGCGAGCTTTGTTGTTGAATTTTACGGTTTCGCAAAGACAACTACCAAACGGACTGCCGATGCATTAGGTTTATCCAAATGAGATACTTATCTATTAGTCCTATGGTTGCAATAGACTGTTTTCACAGAGGCGTCATCGTAGGACAAACACAGGTGTCGCTCATAACACTAGTCATGGGTCTGCTTTTTATGTATCATGGCGCAGGTAGTAGACTAAAAACTATGTTATTGAGCGACACCTGTGTTTGTTATACGACGACCCCTGTTTAAAAAGGTCTACTAGATATGAAAATCAGCATCTACAGTACATTCAATGATCTATGGTGCGTTTCAAATAAAAACACTTGAAATGGCTAACTGACCTTGAGCCAGTCCCAGGGCTCCGAAGACGGCCAGTTTAAGGTCTGTGTCTAGTTGGGTGCCGTTAACGATGGGGTCATCGGCCCACAGGCTAAGCCAATAGTTGTAGGTTAGCGACGCTCCCTGCTGGAAGGCGTACATGAGGACGATGGGGACGATGAGGGCCGTGCCGATGGTCTTGAAGTATTCCATGTACATGTCCAGTCTCACCTGTTTCAGAGAAAAAACACAGACAGTCACCACCTGGAAACAATAGATATTTTTCGGTTGGAGAACAATGAATGCCTACGTGCTTTTTGTAAGTATTAACATTATTTCATTATTTTCATTATTCATTTAACTATTTTAATAATAATAACTATTACTATTCATTATTCATTAAAACTAGTTAATCATTTCATTCTCCATTTCACTAAACAGTGAAGTAAATGTATATTTGAAAGAAAACAAGAAGTATTTAAGTGAGGCCCAACTGTTGGTAGGGGACTGTTTCCTGACTCACCCGTCCGGTGCGGGCCTTGTCCACCTCAGTCAGTTTGCCCAAGTCCTCTGGTACCTGGTCCTGGTCCGTCTCAGTGACGGGCTCCATGTTCTGCAAGTTAGTGTTGGTGGAGTCACCTCTGGGGAACACAGAGGTCAGAGTTCAGCTTCATACTTGGTATGCAATGAGAGATTTTAAAAGTGTGCTGGTAATAGCAAATGCAATTAACCTTAACTTTAACCGTGCAATTAATGGGCACTCACTTTAAGGCGCAGTGTGTAGGATTTAGTGGCATCTAGCGGTGAGTTGCAGATTACAACCAACTGAATACCCCCCCTCACCTCCCCTCACCTCCCCTCCCCTCACCTCTCCCTTTCTAACGACATAGGAAAAGCTACGGTGGCCTGTACTGGCCTGTAAGGTGCGTGTAGGTATTTCCAAAATGATGCCATCGTCTGCGACAGCATCGACTTCTCAGCTCTGAGATGCCAGGGGGCGTGTCCGCTGAAGGTGCAAAACCACACCCATTTGTGCACGGGGGGCGGAGCCTCTCTCAACTTTAAAATAATAACTGTCAAACCCGCGATTAAGTGTGACAAGCGGCAACTGCGCTCTGGTTGTTAGGGGCGGGGCAATGCTAAGGGGAAGTGCTTACATCATCATGTACCCTTTAAGCCCCGCCCATATAATCCTGAATGCGTAAATGGTGAAAAATAGAAAAACGGTCTAACTCCACAATTCAACGTTAAATGGTTATAGAGTCTTTTCACACGTTTTCAGCAATGACTTTCTAACGTGTGTAATGTGTTTAGAAACAAATCTCAGAATTTGCTTTACATGGCCTTTAAAGGTTTTTGATGTGGGTGATGTTTATTTTGTAAGTACCCAATGAGCTGCTCCTGGGACAGGTCTCTAGAGAAGGGCATGAAGTCCACCATGCTGAGTCGAGCATTGGATCTTCTGGAACCAGCTGTAGCACAAAGATATCCTTTTTAATGGCAAGTTACCATTCACAAAAAAGCTATATGGTATATAGCTTATATAGTAATAGTATAGTATAGTATAGACTATATATTATGACTATATGTAGGTTCAACACATCCTAACAGAGCAAACTAACTGAAATTCTGGATTGGTAGGCTTACATGATGAATTGATCACAAAAGTCACAAGTGAAAAGTCACAAAGTCGTTATACCGACTTATTTCTAATATAAATAAAAATATTTTTGTATGTTGCCTTTCAGGGCTACAGTACAAACCTCTCTGTATGGCGCTCTCTTTGCGCTCAGAGTTGGCGAAGGTATGTATGAAGTCGGCGAAGGCCCCATGGTGGCTGAGGAGCTCCTGGTAGGAGCCGCTCTCTGTGATCTCCCCATCAACCAGCACCAGGATCAGGTCGGCCTGCGGCAGGAAGCTCGTTCCGTGCGTCACCAGGATGCGAGTCTACAGAAGAAAACAACAGGAACCCCCAAAAAGGTCACATAAACCCATAATACCATATGCTATTTCTTAGTGTTGTAGCCGCTGAACCGCCTGAATCTTAGTAGTGCCTTGTCAGGGAGAGATTAAATGTTGAATTGGGTGACACACTGCGGTCACGCCATCCACACTTCTACACATTGGGTATGACTCTAGCATCTAATGGTTAACAAATGCTGCAGTTAAAAAAACTCAGGGACCTGCTGCACAAGAATATAGTGGAGTTTGCTGAAAACAATTTGATTAGGTTTGTTCATGGAATATTTAAAATATGTCTATAAAGCCGCGCCTCTCCGAAGTGTAGCTGGCCACAGTGGTGACACTCGGCAGCGTTTCCTCCATTACCTTGTCTCTGAGTACTCCTTTCGGTCCGATGACTTTGTCGAAGATGTGCTGACCAACGTGTGCGTCAACCGCCGACAGAGGATCGTCCAGCAGGTAGACATCCGCCCTCCTGTACACCGCCCTGGCCAGGCTCACCCTTTGCTTCTGACCTCCGGAAAGATTCAGGCCCTACGTAGACAAAACCAAGTTTTAAGTTCATCATAGTCATTAGTCAATGTCTTGAGGTCAATCTCCAGACATTTGGGGGCAGAAAACACATCAGGTAAAAGGATGTCTTTATCCATACCTTCTCCCCTATCTCGGTGGCGTCTCCCGCAGGCAGAATATCCAGGTCGGGGAGCAGGGCACAGGCCTCCAGCACACACTGGTACCAGGTCTTGAGCTTCTCCTGTCCAAACACCACGTTGTCCTGCACAGTGGCGTTCTGGATCCAGGCCTGCTGGGGCACGTACGCCATGGAGCCCTGGGAAGACCGTGTGGTCAAAAGATGAGCATCATCAGCGACATTGTTTTTTTTCCTTCACCTTTATTTTCCTTTTTGGTGTACGTCTCTCCACAATCGAACAAGCTGTGCACTGTACCTTGACAGTGACACTGCCGCTCCTTTTCTCAGTTTCTCCGAGCATGGCGGAGAGCAGAGAAGACTTTCCACTGCCCACGTGGCCGACCACGGCCACGAGCGAACCACGCGGCACACTGACGTTGATTCTGTTGATTTGTGAGGAAAATATATATATATATTTTTTTTAAATTTGTATTCAAGTCAACAACCTGTGGACCTATCCTAGATTTCTCCAAATGGGTTGAAGAACTTTCTTGTGTTGTTTTAAGATAATGCTTTACCTTTTGAGACAAGGAGGACCTTCAGCAGACCAACTGAAAGTGCCGTTATCTATTGCAACATCTTCACCGTCTAAACAAGAACAGAAAAAAGGCTAATCATCATGACCAAAAAAACACTTGGCACAGAACACACTTTCCAACAAGAGACGGTAAACAAACTTGAACGAAAAGAAAAAAAAATCCCTATTTGGGATCGTCGTCCAAGCGCAACGTAAGTGCAGGTGATTGAATTCGCTTAATCATCCAAATTGCAGCGCTGTTTGTTTCTGTGTTTTTTACGAGTTGCTTTGGGAAGCGCTGACAGATAAGAGGCAGGGGAAGACATTTTCTTTTTCTGTGAATCACGTCTGACTTGATGCAGTGATTTCGCTGAATAGGTACATCCCATAATTACCCTGTCTGCCAGGCAGCCGGGGGAACTTACAATACGTCAACCTTGTAAAGCTGTGGCATTCCCACTGATATAAACGACACAGTTTTCAGATAGGTTTTTATATTGCTTTTGACAGCTTGTGGTTTCCACTGTGTATGGGAACCTGGGACATGTGCTGGAATATGGTGTGGAGTATATGTGGAGTGTGTATTGTTGTTGATAGCTGGTTTACAGCCTCCCCTGGCCCGAGTCAGACTGATTAGACTCTGGCGCTGGGTAGGGCTGCACACCTGTGGTGCAGAGCAATCATGGCACCCAGGATAAACCAGCTATCACCACACACACACTCAGGTAAGTGCCTCTGTCATGGCAGCATGTACTGGACGTATACCATCATGCATTCTCCAATAAATGCATCTTCAAACCTACATCTACCTGTGTCCTGTGTCGGAGGGCCCCAGCAAAAGCCACTAAGGTGGCGTGTGGGAGGGGTGAACTGCCACAATGGTTAAGATAACTGGCCCAGGCTCGGTGTCCTCTTACCCAAACTGTGAGCTGCTTTTGTGACGTTGTCCACTTTCAGCTCCTCGGAACACAGGTATTTTCCCAGTCGTTTCAGTGAGACGATAGCCTGGAACAGAGCGGGATACATTATTAATGAGCATTATTTGATATTATTGATTTCTTATGTTATTATGTATAGATATATATATGTTGTAGTTATTTTGTTTTAAATTATTTTCTGTATTTAAAAAAAAATGATTTTGCAGTTCTGTCATTCTGCTGCTGTCCTGTGACACACACACACACACACATTTATCTCATCTTTATGTTATGCAGACAGATTGAGTGAATGACTTATCTAGGGATGTGCGTTAAAGGTGTTCATCAGTTCCCATTACCTGCATAGTGGTGCTCATTGCAAAGGGAAGTTGACTTAGTGGCGTCTTCAAAATGTTAATCAGTGCCATTGAAACAAATACTTTCTGCGCATCCAAGACGTTCCTGTCGTCGATTGTCACGTAGACTCCGAACATAGCAAAGGCAATCTGAGGTCAAAGACCGGGAAAAAAAAGAAAAAGGAAAGGAGCAAAGAACTGGCATTAGAGAACATTCTGTGGGGGTATAAAGCAGCATAATTGACTGTGGCTTGGGAGGTCGTAAGTACATTTAGCGTCCTCCTCAGATGTTTACTTCCACTCCACTGGCATATTGTTCCGATTATTCCCCCTTACCAGAAAGGACGAGGCGTTGAAGGAGGCGAATGAGATGGAATAGAGGATCTGGGACTTCTTCAAGGCCTTGAGCTCTTTCTCTCTGTAGCCCAAGACCTGCTCCAGGAAAGCTTTCTCCCAGGCGTAGAACTTCAGGATCTTGATTCCACTCAGGATTTCATTCATCAGACGGATACGGCCATCCATGAATTTCATTTGGACCTCCTGTCGGGTCAAAGAGGTTTGTCGGGTCAAGCCTTTCAATATATTTTTACACAGCTAGTACGTCACTGGGGAAGGAAAATAACATTACCAGAGCGAGTTCATGCATTTGTTAACATGGGTTCGGCCACGCTTGTTAAAAGTTGTACGAGTGCTATTGAATATCACACTGACTGTGACTTGTTTAGTTCATTTAACGTTTACAGGGCTGGCTACACTTAACAAGTTTATGAACAGAAAGAAAGAATCAAGCACATTCCTCACTGTGTACAAACCTCTGTTGCTTCTCCAAAGAAATAAAACATAAATGATGCATAAATTCTTTTTCCTATCTGCCCACTCTTTCCCGTCATTGTTTTTCAAGTGCTTTGTGATGGACATCAAAAGACGACAGACTTTGCCGAAAACCCCAGCCACTATCTTAACTAAGCTGTGGCCTGACAGACAACAAGCATGCCAGATGTCTGTGTGGTGGTACTGGGTTGAAGGTGGAGAGAATAAAGTGAGTCAGTACCTGCAATTTGCTTCTTTTTTTGGCTATATAGCCGTTGAGTGGGAAGATGAGAATGACCGTGGCGATTCCTGCCAATGCAGATGGCCCAAGATGCTGTAAAAAAAAAAAATATATATATTTATAAATAAAAATAAATATATATATGAAACCAGCCATCGAGATCAGCCCTCATTTCAGCCCTATTTTAGTCCCATTTAGTCACTTCAGTTGGTTGAGAGAATTCATAGAAAAAAAGATTTGAATGAGCTGTTGAGATGTTTGCTCCAGACTATTCACCTGCCAGAGGAAGAAGAGACAGAGAGCGATCTCGATGGGGGCGAGCCACACGGCGTTGAAGTACACCACAAAGTCCATCAGCTTCTGGGTGTCTGCAGACACCAGGTTCACGATCTCCCCAACGGTGCACGTCCTCCGGGCTGAACTGTTGATCACCAGCGACTGGGATGTAGGAGACAGTACAGAACATTTAGCCGGTGCATTCAGTGGCATTTGATGAACAGTGTTCACATCTCACCATGATGTCAGAGTCAGAAATAGATGTATTTGCCATGTAAGTTCACATTCACATTCACATACAAGGACATTTTTCTGGGTATGTTGGTGGGTATAAAAGTACAAAATACACAAATACAGAACACATCTGTAAATGGGTATTAAATACAAAATCTAAAAATCTAAGGTTAGGGAGGGACTTAAGAAAACAGACCATGTCCACCTTTACATTTGTTCCTATTAGTTTCCATGTTGTTGTCATCATGTTTGGACGAGGGACACCCACCTTCCTGTAGACGAGCCCCATGACGGCGGTCTTCACCCTCATGCCCACGGTGAAGCAGGTGTACATGTACTGGTGGTTGAAGAGCGACTGCAGGCAGGACAGCAGGAACATCAGTGTGGCGTAGAAGTAGCCCTTCCACAGTGGGGCGTCGTCGTCCCTCATGAAGCCCAGCAGCAGACTGGGGTTATGGAGAGCAAAAGGGTGAGATCCCCTTTGGAGTCAAACGACACCCTAACCACTACTAGAAGTGTCCCAAGTGTCTTTACCCACTTTAATAGGAATCGAACAATGAACGCTGAAGACAAATTACTTCATCCAAACTCCCCCGCCCCCTCTCTATACACCTTGTGTGACACATGTAAGCCCTGGCTATCAATGTGTCTTCCCTTCTACCAATATCCTTGAGGCCTCTGGATCAATGGCGGGCCACAGAGCGTCTCCGGTTGCACAACAGCTCTCTTTTTGTGGCCGGGGCGGCCCACACACTTGGCCACCGCCTGCCTTATTGTGGTCTACCAGCATTTCTTCCCTTTAGAGCCTCCTTCTGCTCCACTGTACCTTAGCAGAGAAGACTGCGGTCTCCTGTCTTCCCCCAGCACCCGCTGCCAGGGCTGTAATCAACACTTTGCTGTAGCCTTTAGTTGTACATCAACAACAACATTCCTGTCTGACGAGTGCCAGTGACGTTTGCTGGCAGCAGGTCACCGCCGCTGCCTTACTCTCCGTCTTGATAGGATATGGTTTTGTTTATTTGGAGATTGTGTAAGAAATTATGGAAACAACTAAAAAGAGAAAGATGCTCAAATAGTTTTGGTTGATGGGTTTGAACTCCTAATACCTCAGTTGTTTTTTTCTGTGTTTGTTTTTTGTGGTGATGTAAGTTTGGTTGCTAAGGTCATGAATGTCCCCTTGTGCCTTTGTTGGACAGCCTATCAAATTTAAGGAAGCTGATCGTCAGCCTATCACAGTTAAATAGGCCAATCATCAGGAGAATGTGACCAATCCAGTTGTTCACATCCCCACTCAACATATTATTGTTTTTGTTTGTGTTGCTTTTATTATTCCCCCTGAGGTAAGTTCTTCTTACCTCAGCACCTGTGGGATGGCGAACATGAAGGCATCGTGGAAGACGATACACAGCGTTCCAGTCAGGAAGTAGGGACCAAACTTGCGTGCCAAGGTCCTGAGGAGGAAGAAGCCTGAGCTCTGCTCCTTCTGCAGCTTCCTGAGGATCTGTGCCTGGTCGGGCAGCTTGCCTCCCAGAGCCACGCCCAAGGCCAGGGCCTTCTCTTGCCTGCCACAGGAGGAAAATATAGTTAGAGATGATAGGTGTGTGTGTCATTGATGGCCTAATGGAAAACAGAAAACCCTAAAAAAAAAGGACGCATTTAGTTTTTTTGGCACCATCATTTAAAGCAAACAGGAAAAGGACGGCAGCCCTTGAAGGGGCTGTAGACAACTTTTAAACTTTTCCCACCCTAGCATTTCAAAGTTGTATTACTTTTGCGCCGCTGCCGCAAAGACAAACCGGATCGCTTTCCGTTTCCTCAAAGCCTAGCAACCACAAACAACACAAGACGCGCATTTGTTTGGAAATCTCGGTGAAAGAAACGATCAACACAAAAAATAAAAGAAGCATGTTCACTGAGGAGGTAATGGTAGTGACATTTATCAAGGCTTAATCCGTGTGCACATTCTCCTTTAGGGGTGGTGCTGGGAACAGATCCCCAATCAAATTCAACATAAAAAAAACAAAACTTGCTCCCGCACTCACTTGAAGCTCTTTTTATTTAATCAACGTTTCGGTCGTAAGACCTTCATCAGGACCCAGTCTCTCGTGAAATTGCCATCATTTTATTTGGGAACAGGCAAAAGCAATTGTAATGATGTGCATTACATAGTAATACCATAGTTTGAGTATTGCTTCGCACAAACAAGTATCGGCAGCAGGGGTTGGCATTGGGTGGAGTAGAGGAAAACATTAGCAGGAAAACCATGAGTTTATTCATTCATTTAGTCTATAATGGAGACATGAAAACAGATACAAATTCTTTCGTATGTGTTGAGAAAAGCGAACTGGGTTGGTAGCCTGACTAGATTGGCTGGCAAGTCGCGACATGAGCGCTATTCCTCCTGGTTTGGGTGCATGCGCAATGGTTGACATGTTTTCTTGTGCCGTAAATGGCGTCTTAATTTTTCCCGGGAGATCGTACCCGGTGGCAGACAGAGCTGCATAGTGAAAGCGAAGCTTATAGGGAAGCTAAGGGAACCAATCTAAACACTGATGGTGTCATTATTCTGTAGCCGTTACACTGTGCAATCAATATTTACTTCATGTTGATACGTTAAAGCAAAAAGGTTGTCTACAGGACCTTTAAAAGATGAATTCCGTCACGTATGAATTTTGTTGCTGCAAGGTTATTATAATCTTGAGGATATTTTAAGTCTTCAAATTGAGACAGATGCTTTTTGTCTTAACGTGACAATGCAATACTTTCCTCAGAATGCTTTGTCTGACCAAATACATTTTTTTGGGGTCTGAAATGTTTCTGGTGATGAGTCAGTCCGGATTGCAAATTTTGCCACAGCTTTTCTTGGAACATAATTCAGACAGCTGCTCTGCTGCTGTCAGGCCGCAGAGCAATAAAAGGCCATTGGTTCTCGAGCCTCGAAGCTACACTAGCGGTTCAGGCAGGGGTGGAAATCAATAAAGAGGCACTTTAAATCAAAGGGGACATATACAAAAACATGTAAAACAACACCATGGTCGCTCTAAAAAGAAATGGGCTGTGCTGTTATTGTATCTTGCAAGCTCTCCCCTGTTCCCCTGACCAGTGAAAACAGTACGAGACTAATGAGTGTAGCACATGTCGTGCTTTATGTCTCCCTCCAGACATCCACGCAACAGTACAATGGCTCTTGTGGTCAAAATACAAATAGGGGATTAAAAAGAACAAGAATTTGAACAAGGAATATATATATATATATATATATATTTGGTTAGAGAAGTAGAACAATGTCTGACTTTTGAATTTTGGCACATTCGGTGGTCCACTCCTTCTCCAGGTCAGAGATGATTTTGTCAGAGGTATCTTCCTCCCTGAGGGTCCACAGGTCATCTGCCTCCAGGGGCGTGCGGTATCCTTTCACCACCAGACTGGGAGAGAGGGCGGAAGAGAGAGAGAGAGAGAGAGCCAGAGAGCGAGAGTGAGAGAGACGAAAACAAAACCACAGATCACGTTATTATTATAGCCAACGAAAATGAGCGCATGTTGTAAACCAGCGCACGTGGCAGAGCCACCGAGTGACTCAGCTTCATAAATGAGAGGTTTCCAAGAGACACTCCTCTTACCCGGTGAACCACCAGAAGAGGATCTTCGACAGGAACGACGCGTCTTTCACAGGACAGGGGTTCTGCAACAAATGACAGGCCAGATTTGGTCATTCACCGTGGCACAGTGATTTCACTCAGCACTTACGCCTTCAGAGGTAGTCATCCTTCTGTAGACGGTTTGAATGGAGCTGTTTGTGTGTATGTGTGTGTGTGTGTGTGTGTGTTGGGGGGGGTGTTTACTGAATGAATAGCGAGTAAACAGTCTCGATACAGCGCAGTGGTGTGTGTTATGACGTGGAGGCCTTCGACTCCCCCACAGATCCAGAATAAAGTCAAGTATTCAGCCGGTGCCTGATGTTGGGGGGGGGGGGGGTTTTTGTTGGTGTTTTGTGGGTGTTGTCTTACCGACCCACACACTCACACACGGGTGGCCCCCAGCTGCGCCTTTTTTTCAAACTTTTTT
>JAOPJI010000101.1:16960069-16971114 GCA_027122695.1 Merluccius productus
CTCATGCACACACACACACACACACACATGCACACGCACACACATGCACACACACACACGCACACACACACACATGCTCTCATGCACACACACACACACACACACACACACACACACACACACACACACACACATGAAACAGATGGCCATTATGGGTCAATGTCGGGGCAAGGGGTGGAGTCTATTTATGTTTAAAGGGCAAGGTTAAGTTTGGTGTGTTTATGAGAGATGCAACCCTCATATCGGGGAGAAAAGGCCTCCCCGTTTACACTTTGGGAGATGTACACAGTTTTCTAGTGCAAGTCTTGTCTAAGCCTCGTCGCGACATTGGTCCCGGTGGTGTCAGAGGACCGACACATCCCCCTTGGTTTTCAACGTTTAGGGGGCGGTTGGCCGTTTTGGGAATGACACACGATTTGAAGCGGAGGCGTAATACCAGCGGAGAAGCTGAAGTGGACGAATGTTGCAGTGTTTTGAAGCCATTTGTGGGCAGCACTGCTAAAGCAATGAGCTAGTAACATAGCAACTGACACACTGCCATATGGAGTGATGGCAGTTTGTTTGTGGTTCATGCAATCGTGCTCAAAGTGTACCATTGGCAAATTACACTCCTGCTTGTCGCCTAGATGTGTCGGCGTCATTAGTGTTTCAGGTAAATTCTCTTGAGCTACAGATTCAATTAGGGATGAAGGATAAACTATTAGGGAAAACTGCAGACGTAGTAAGAATATTGAGGGGGGAAATGGGATGTTTTATTGTTTGATTTCATCATGGAAAAATTAATGCGATGTTTATTGATAGCCATGTAACCTAAACCTAATGTTTTGGTATTGTGTTTCCCTTTTACTCTCTTGCTTATTTTCTTCTAGTAACTGGATTAATTTCCAAGTGAAAGGCACATCTCTGTCGCGTGCGCTACAGTGCTGGGACAGGAGTTTCCAGGAAGCCAACCGCAACAGGACCCCCTTAAAGGGCTGTCCCTTCCACCTGGTGGACACGTGCCAACGGCCCCAGTGCAACCCCACCTGCCCGGCCTTGGTGGATCGAACCACCCAGCAAGAGATGACTCTGGTTCAGATGCTAGTGGCTATGGGCCTGGATATCCAGAGGCTGGGCCTCGACCCTCGCAGGGAGGCAAGCTCCCCGGCTGGCACGAACAGCAACGGTGGCTAAAGCTGACGATTAAAGCTGAAGGAGGGGGAATAAAAGCTAAAGAGATTACCAGGCTAATACTGGTGGATGGAGGCATTAGTGGAAATTATGTTGTAACCATAGTAATAATATAGAAATCTGGTTACTGTTTTTTGTGCCTTTCAGCATTCCGCAGTGCCCTGCCTCTGTGTTACCATGGTGACGTAGTGGGTTTGGTTATACAGTAGGTGTGACAAATTTGGCGACCGATGACCTCTACTGGACACGGCAAGAAAATGCTTTGGTTGTAAAAGCAGATGAGGGGGGGCCTGTTCCTCCTTGCTGTAATAGTGTTCGTGTAGATGTAGCTTTAAAGCATAATTCTAGCCTGATCTTGTCTTTTGACTGTAGTTTATTTTGTAAAACACCATGGGCAAGACTATTTGCCATTACAAAACGCAGAGATGTGGAACACGTTTATAAGCTTTTGAAATCAAATTATCCCCTGTTTTCAATGGATACACACTTTGACATTTCTCAAAGTATGAATGAATTATTTACTTTGACGTGGATTGAATATGTCCAAAATTTAAATAAGCACATTGCTACTATAGGCTACAGAAAGGTTTATGCAAAGATGGTCAAATTTGACCATGCATTAAAACACTTAATTAATCTGTTCTAGTGTGCCCACTTTGCTGGGGTTGAATATAGCTATAGTTATACGTGCTTAGCAGTGTTTATATTTGTTTTGAAATGATTGATCTATATGCAATAATGTAATAGTATAATGTAGTAGACATTGAACATCTATAATAGTCATTACTTCATTTTTAACCAAGTTAAAGTTAATGCTGTGAAGTTTTTGAGAGTGTTCAGCAATCAACACAATATGTATGGTATTGTATTAGACAAATATAGAACCAATTACATTGCAAGGCAAAAATTATGTCTAATAAAAAATAAAATAAAAGCTACATTGTGGATGATCAAGTTGATTTTCTATCCTGTTTCTTTTTGCTGAATAATGTACTTTTTTATTTTATTATTTTTATTTTTATTTTCCTTTTCAATATGATTACAAAATCCCGTACATATGAACAATCCTTCATAAGTACAAAATAATAATGAAAATACAATGGTATGAACATATATACACAATGAGTCACACCATACTAGTCATCCTTATTTTCAATATAATCAAATACAGGACCCCAGATTCTGTCAAATAAGCCTGTTTTATAAATGTTAGAAAACCTTAACCTTTATAGTGTACTTTGTTATAATCATTTCACAAATTGATCACATGCACATCATAAACATGGGTTCCCTCTCTGGGGTTTTCTGTGGTCGCAAGAGTCACACATCTCTACAGACTATCTCTATTTCTTAGTTCTGAGAATGGTTTGCAGAAAAAAAAGTGTGTTTTAGCTGGCTGACATCTGATGCTTGCTAGTGGTGAGTCTATAACACATCCATTGAAACCTCAGACCCACTTCCCACTTAATTGCCGCTATGTATGAAGTAAGTCACATGATCTTCCCACTTTGTATGAAGACACATAGGCTATATGTTAAATCATGTAGCCTACATTTGCAAACATTAACATGTTTGTAGATGGAGTACCAGAATCAGACAGAGAAATACATAATACAATGCGCGTGTGTGCAAAGGTTATGGACAAGTCTGTGTGTGTGTCTGTGTGTATTTTATTTCTCCACTGTTGTAATTGTGTAAATACTTTAAAATAATGTATTTAATATTTTGTATATAGGGAGTATAATTGAAATGTGATGTGTAATGTGAATTGTAACGTGTTTTTATATAGCCTACTCAAGTGATATTAATTCATCCTTATATGTCCAACAATGAAAAGTCATTAAAATAGTCTTTTTGATAAAATAGTCTTTAAAATAGTCCTTTTTTCTATAATTATTTTGTATATAGGCCTATTGTTGAAACGCGTTGTGATCATAGACTGTATAAATAAACACAATAAACACAGTAGCCTACCACACAAACTAGACTATTTTCCAATATCTAATATCAGGCATACTATTCGAGAGGGTCGTAATTGTGGCAAAAACGATATCGATTTTATAATGAAAAAGTAATAAGTAATAAAAAGTAGTGATGTAAAGTCAATAAGTGAATTACTCCTGATTGTTTTCATCCTGTATAAAATAGGCTGGCAGACCTGGACGCCAAATTTTCCCATATTGCATTGCGAATTTTTCTACTTCCTCTTTCCGCCATATTGCAGAACCGGTGAGTCCCCTGTAATACTTGGCATCTCTAATCCGTACAATATCTAAAGCATCGAAGTATAAATCCGGTTATTTTTTCGCACATCTTATAATATAACTGTTTTGGGACGATATGGGGTGAAAATCGCGGCGGCTAAAAACAATTTAGACCATATTTTGCCTACACTTCTCTCCCGAGTCCGCTGCACCGAACTCGCATTGCCAACCGCTAGCGTGTTGTACGTGTGTAGCCCCAATAAACCTCGTTATAAATATACACAGGAGCACCGACCCTGTATATAAGTACTACCACTGTAAATGCGCCGCTGATCTGGCTTTTCGTCTCCACTAAAAACCCTCAAAATCGGCCGTCATGTGTACACACTAGTGTAACGTTAGCTAACCAGGGAGCTAACCTGGACACCCTTACCAACGGACAGAGAAGCGTCGCTTCATGGCCGTGCTACGGAGCACCATTGTTAGCTAACACTTGGTCGTGCGCTGTCCCACCGACCCTCCATCACATGTTCTCCACGTTAGCTTCACACCACCCCCACCACCTACACCATCACCCCCTCCCGGACGGTCCACCATTAGGTCGACCCTGGTCCTCATGCCCTCTTCTCCTCCCCACAGGCATCATGGTGCGCATGAACGTTCTCGCGGATGCGCTTAAAAGCATCAACAATGCCGAGAAGCGTGGGAAACGCCAGGTCCTCATCAGGCCGTGTTCAAAGGTCATTGTGCGTTTCTTGACCGTCATGATGAAGCACGGTAAGGGACCGCAAGCCCCCGAACGGGCCACCGGGGACACACCGGGGGTGCTGGGTACCACATGTGGTCGGTCACTAACTGTGCGGTTGCCTCGTCCCTGCCCCAGGTTACATTGGTGAGTTTGAGATCATCGATGACCACAGAGCCGGGAAAATCGTCGTCAATCTCACTGGACGGCTGAACAAGGTGAGTTGACTTGACAGAGGAGAAGGAGGGGGAGAGAGACAGAGGGGGGGGGGTTTGAGTATGTGTGCTACATGTTGTATGAGCTGTAATCCTTAATGCAGGATTTTAAGTAAAGCCGTGTGTTTTGTATTTGTGAGCTGAGCGTGGACCAGCGCTCGGTTGAGATGACATGGCTGGCTGCTTGGGTAGTGATTGTGTGTGAGATGCGTGTGTGTGTTGAGTCAAAAGCTTCAGTTTATGTTCACTGCCAGTTTCATTAATGAATCGAGTGTTTTTTTTTTCTTGGTTTGTCTTTAGTGTGGTGTGATCAGCCCCCGTTTTGACCTCCAGCTGAAAGACTTGGAGAAGTGGCAGAACAACCTGCTCCCCTCTAGGCAGTTTGGGTAAGGGTCTTACGCACGTCTTTCTAATGTACAGCGGTGGCGCAAAACACGGGGGAGTGAGTCTAATCGTCCGAAACTATCCCAATTTTGTTCCTGTACTTGACGCCAACACTGCCAATTCTGTCTACTAAACCAGTTAATTACATTTCCTGTTCACCAGCTATTTGGGTTAATTTAACCACCATGGGTTATTTTGGTAATAATTTGTTAACCTGTAGTATAAATGGTGATGGTGTAGTTTGCATCATATCCTGATTTCAGACCTCTATACGCTGTCTGACTTTCTGGTTCTGAGTGCATGTGCTGCTTTAAAGCATCAGAGATATTTACACCTTTGCTTCCATCGCCTACAATGCATCCACAGGCTGTGTTGTGTTGTAACTGGAACTATAAGCAGTCAGGGGTGTAAATGAATAAATGAGACGGATTGCATAAGCCAAGCATGGACTCCCAGCGACCGGTCTAATTTACAGGGCAATTTTATTTTTACACTGCTTTCTTCCTCTTCCATCATTTATTTTGAGAAATGTATAGAGATCTTACTCCCATGATGTCCATCATTGGGACGTACATTACCACGCTAGTGGAGCTGTATGGCACCGCTCTGTACATATTTTCATATTCCAAGTAAAGGGACCAATCACAAAGCAGTGAGTGTGTCGGCTAGGAGAAAGCAAAAGCTAAATGTGACTATAAGGATAAACCTAATGGAGTATGAACTGCTGTGGTTGTAAAGAAAGCAATTTCTGTTGCGCTGGCATATGGTTTAAATTATATAAAGGTATCTTTATTTATTCAGCACATTTAGTGGTAGGTTTGCAACTTATTAATAATGAATTGGTTCATTAGTATTAGAATATGATGTTTAGTATACGTACGTTGTGTTTAGTGGAGGGTTTTCTCTGCTTGGCGTAACGCTGTTAAACAGTTTAAATAATCCAAAGGGATAAACCAGGCACTGTACCCAGAATCTGCTTGTTTCTATAATTAAAGAATGGGTAGTGGCAGGATATTAAACAGATTTGTTGTAGGCTTGACAAGAATTACCCCTAATGTAAAACTCAATCTGCGGTTGGCTCATTTTCTATCTTTTAGTTTAAAAAAGCCAATGTTGAGACATTGGAGATTTTTCCAATGTGAATCCTCATCTAGGCTCGTTCATCCATGATGACGGTGCCCTTTGTTCCATTATCTCAGCGTTGTGAGGTATTTAGATCAGGTTTAAGGATTAACATACAGAAAATAAAGGCTTTTCATAGCATAATATGTTTCAACGGTAAACATGACGACTCGGTGTATCGATTCTCCAAATCCTCTATTCTAGTTGACTTTGGATTTTGAGGTCACAATTCGATTTTCAACATATAATTTTTTTGTTACAATGCTGATGGCCTACAGCACTGTAAGACTATCGGCCTTGTGTGTGTTTTTTTTTTTTTTAAGAAACAACACTTGGCTGTTATCACACAACTTGAAACTATGAAGTAACATTTATAAATAACAAAAAATACAACGCGGACAAAAGAAATCAACGCGGACATTGTTCTCATGCCTCAAAGGGGAAACTAAATGTTGCCATACTGCTGACTCTAAAGAAGCAGAAGAGATTTGAATCAAATCAACGTTGGAGTGGCTGCACGGGTCCGTGTATATTGGGCTCCACATGGACCCGGTGACAGGAAGTATCAGTAGCTGTCCTGCCTTGCTGTTATTGATGACGGCAGATCAGTGTTGGCCCATTGTTGCTGCATCCAAATGTACTCCAAACTATTCAGTTTAGTCCAATCCTGTGTACTTCGGTGCGAAGGCATTATGAATGTCTGCGTTTGTCGGCGTGCAGCATACGCCGGCTCAGCTTTTGCTTCGGCCTGGAAAATGCTCCCATAACAATCCGAGGTGTTGCCGAGGTGTTATTTTCAAACCAGAATGTAAATTCTTACACCACTTTTGTCTGCCTTTTGCACTGCTCAGGGGTTCTTCCCCTAGTTTAGATGTTGAACCGCTGTTAACGTGTGGACCTCCAGGAGGTTTCTAGATTTGATGAATGATGTTAAAACTACCGTCAGAACATTGGGTGCAATTCAACAAGTGAAAGGACCCGTTGAGTTAATTTGTGTAATCGTTCACTAGGATGGGTCAACAAGTTGCGTCCTATTTCTGTTGTGGTCACTAATCACAGTTGCCACCGTTCCTGTGGGAGTGACAGATGAGTAGTCCTGCTAAACCAGTGATGTAGTGGTGTACAGTTTGCTGCAGCAGCATGATTGGTAGCGGTGGCCAGACTGCTCCTAGTCCTGGGTCTAGACTGCTCCTAGTCCTGGGTCTAGACTGCTCCTAGTCCTGGGTCTAGACTGCTCCTAGTCCCGGGTCTAGACTGCCTATTGTCACGCAGTGGGATATCAAAAAACCGCCAGCTACATGGTCTGCCTAGTCTGGAGGCCAACCAGCGCCATACAACATGTGGAATACCCAATCACCGAGTGATGGATCCAAGTGCCGTATCTGGGTGTATTTCTTTGAACAATGTGGAGGACAGGATCTATTTATATCCCATGTTGTTATCTGGTCCGCAGTAAAGAGGGTGAGGTGAAAAATGTTTGGTGCCTAGTTGATCCATCAGGTTTAGGAGTCGGTCGGGTGCTCTTGCAAAACGGAGCCAAAACAACTGTGGTGTGTTGGTTCCACTAACCGGTGCACCGCTCTCTGTCTGCAGATACATCGTGCTGACCACCTCAGCTGGCATCATGGACCACGAAGAGGCCAGACGGAAACACACAGGAGGAAAAATCCTTGGTTTCTTTTTCTAAAATGTAAAGAACTGTGCTAATAAAATAGAAAAACATTGACTATGCATTTTGACCCGTTTTATTTCTGTCCATGCAATTAACATCGACACCAGGAACTCCAAGCCGCATTTCAGTCCATGGTTAGCGTAGCCCTCGGGTTAAGCCCAAAATAAAATAAACTGTCCATACACACTACTGATGGCATCGGGTTAAAACGATGCCGTTTTAAATAACCGGCTATCGATTGCATTTTGAACCTTGATTCTGATGTTTTAGGAAGATGGGGGGGGCGTTTGAACGGTTTTTCTTTAGGGCAGCCACATGGTGTGAATCCCTTATTTGCGCCAAAGATTTCTTCCCATACTTCCAACGGGAGTGTAGGGGGGGGAGTGTGTTTTGTAATGCAGGTTTCCATGTGCATACAAGGCCAGCGCAACACATGGACACGGTTCAAGTGAGACGTAGAATCCTTCAGCTTTAAAATGTGATGTGATGGAAATGATAATTATGGCTCTTAACAACGTAAGCTAATGCACGTAGTTTAAATACTTGGTAGGGACGGGTATATAAGCAATGTATCCTGAAATGCTATTTTATTTATGGTGACTAGGCTAAGCGTACTTGAGCTGGGTTTACTTTGAACCCCCCCCCCCCTCTCAACATATGTGGGCCCTCGTAAGAGAAAATGCTCGTTGGCCGCTAATGAACTGGCGATGTAGGCTAAGTGCACAGAGACTCGGTCCCTCGAGCCTGAGCAGCACTGGAGTGCTGCCATGTTGAGGAAAACCAACGCTTGTACAGCGCCGTGTTTAATAATCCTCGTTCAGCTCCGGTATCCAACCCGGAGACCGCGTCCGTCCCGGGGCCCCCAGCGGGCGGTGCAGACCCCACGGCAACGCACCCACAGTCCACCGTTTCTATTGGTTAACCTCAATATCAAACGTTGCCATTGTCGAGGGGAAACTGGACCTGGAAAGACCAAACGGGTTCCTGTTTACTGCGATGCCCTAATGTCCGCACCCTATTAGGGAGTAGTTTAGTTGGTGGACTAAAGTTACAACCTTTTGATATTGCCATTATGGGGTGCGAGGTGCCACTGTGCCTCTGTCAAATTTCGATAATGATTATAACGGCGCCATAAGCAGCGGTCTAATGATGCGAGGTATTTTTACTCTCTATCATACTGTCCTGTCTTCTCCGATCTGCTACCCACTAGACCTACGTCAATGTCCCTCCGAGTGTCCCGATGGGTTGAAGGCCTTAGTGACAGGTAGCGCCCCCCCCCGAGAGAGAGCTGCGGCTCAATCACTTGAGCACAATCAACAACTACTGCCATGGCCCGGCTCGTTTATCTCAATCTGATTGCAGCGGTCCTTGACTACATTTTCATTTAGTTTATTCATAGTCAATCATATACAGCTGAAATGATGGACTCCAGTTTTCAATGTGTCTTTGTAAGTTCCGCCGTTGACCACAGGATGGCAGTAGCGTTTCGTCTGTTTGTTCTCTTTAATCCGAGTTCTCTGCAGCGTCGGTCCTCATACTGTATGCATGCCAGACTGGCTGGCTGCAGTAGCCTGCTAATTATGATGGATTAAAATATATAATTAATATCGCAATAGCAGTAGTATACCATAATAATTCAGTCAAAAGGGAAATGTATTTTTTACTCCACCCCTCATTTTCCCACCATTTATCAATTATAAAGTAAGCGACTATAAGAAGAGAGTGAAAGGCGAATATTTTAGGAACATGAGCGCTTGGCCTTCATGTGTTCATTATTCTTTTATCGATAAGATTAGATTATCCAAATATTGCCTTCATTCCTAAACACCTGTTGCATAAAGCTGTGGCTTTCGACTCGTTTTCTTTTTTCTTTTTTACAAATCAACTATAATAAAACCAATCAATGTATCTATAAAACATACATGCATACTTCCATACATGCGTTAGAATGCGTTGCATAATAAAACAGATAAAAGATAGAAAAACAGATTATTTTTGTTGGTGCAACTAATGAACGTGGATCCACATCTGAATGATTCCACCGAACAATATAGCCCAGCCAGTCCACAAATGCGGACCAGGGAAGAGCCACACAGGGTGGACAAGATATGAAAGATGCATCATTTCAGGGAGAGAAATTGATCATTGCGTTTGTGTGACAAGACCGCATCCATATTGCAGCCTCTGTATATAATAGTATATTGCAAGGTGAGGCAGAGGGCTTCCCACTACTGTCCTGTGGTCATTATCGCACGCTGCTTTACTTATCTTGTGCTCGCCCTATCTCCGGCCGTACAGCTTATTTACTAGGGCAGAGCAGGGAGGTAGAGCTTGGATGGAAGTTGGAAGTGTGTGTGTGTGTGTGTGTGTGTGTGTATGGGAGGTGGGCTTGTATGGAGAAACTAGGGGGTATTCCCAATGCAAAAAAACCCCAAAAAAACACACGGTGAGGTGTGCATATGATGAATGAGATAGTTAGAAAGCAGTGAATTTATGGCTGCGAACGCCGCCATCCATCCTGGGCCCCTCCTCAAGGGCATCGCGCTCCCCCAGGCCCCGGCCCCGAGGTGCTCCTATGGAGATCCCACCTTGTTTGCAGTGTAGATGTTGCCCGGGGGTCAACACACCCTACTCCAGCCACACACACACCACACACACACACCACACACACACACACACACACCCCTGCCCATGTGTTAAACAATAATTAATTAACATGAAATGAACAAAAGCTGCTACTGCACATTTAACGGCGGCGGGGCCAGAAGGTGCGACCGGGAGGCTGCCTCTATAAATTAAAACTCCTGTGTGTCCACCAAACTTCCAGCGCCGCCGCCGCCGCCGCCGCCGCCGCCGCCTCGCACCACCTTGGGCGTTACCGGACATGTTGGCCCTCTAATGTGGATGAAGCTCGCCCTCTGCTCGGTCGCAAGGGGAGAGGGGCCCCGGGTGTTCACTTCGCTGAGGTATAAACACAGTCGCGACAAATAGGTTGCGTGAGGATCTTAACAAAAGGGCCGGTAAGCGGTCTGTTAATTAACAATATATATCTGTTAATTTGTTACGTACTAATAGCATTAACAAACCCCCCCCCCCCCCCCCCCTCAGCTATCCTACTTTCGAGCAAATAGAAATGTTGAGGGCGGCGTGCGACCGGGCAACGAGAGTGGAAATTGCCTCGGAGCGCCGCGCGAGACAGCTGTTAAACGCGTGGCCTTTGACCCCCGACATTTTTACCCGAGTAAAAACATCACGAGGCGCACATGCTTGTTGCATGTTCACGTGGCACGTGTTTAAAAAAAATAAATAAATAGAATATTTAATATGTGGCAGTTATCGTCATACCGCCAATGATGACCACGGAGGAGGAGTGGATGGCTGGGCGGCAGCTGGAGGAGCTTCTGAGGCCTACAGGCATCAAGGATGTCAGACCCAGCTGGGCAGCTCCAGGGAAGGGTGTCATGACAGCCTACTAAAGCAGAAGTGCCTCTTTCCCCTCCCCCCCACCCCCCCTCCTCCTCCCCTCCCTTTTC
>JAOPJI010000101.1:17027350-17039729 GCA_027122695.1 Merluccius productus
CTCTCTCTCTCTCTCTCTCTCTCTCTCTCTCTCTCTCTCTCTCTCTCTCTCTCTCTCTCTCTCTCTCTCTCTAGGTGATTTTCCAGATCAAACGTAAAACTAATTTGTACAATGTGATTGCACAACTCATCATCGAAAACGACAAACTAGTCGGACATAGGTATGCGTGTTAATTTGCTCAACCCAACCTAGCACATCGACATAGGCTTTAATATCACTGCATATGTGTATGTATCCTAAATCTAGTCTCTCTCCTACAGGACAGCATCGTTTCCCAAACCGTACCAATTTCGAGGGTGAGTCGCTCTTAACTCTCTCCTTATTATCAATAAAAAAACATCAACATTTATATGATTACTGAGAGTATTTTGATCTATTCTGATCCTACCATATTGGTTTGTTGTTTCAGGCGACAACAGTTCGTAGGGACAAATTTCTTGACAAGAAAATTCAAGAGTTTGTTTAAGCATCCCTACATTGCCGCCCCAACCATGTCTGGTCAATCGTCACCACACCCATTAGTACCTGGCCCATTAGCACCAGGCCCATCAGGTGCTGCTCTCCCGACCGACACTCTGACCACCACTACCCCTGCAGACTGCAGCGCCTCAGCCCACGACCAGGCTGGGTTCCTGGGCTCTGGTCCCAAGCCTCCAGTCCTGAGTCAGGAGATGTTCCACTTCTTTGCTACGGCCATCCGCCAGCATCGCCAGGCCAGAGTCGGGCAGGAAGTGAGCCAAGTCGGGCAGGAAGTGAGCCGAGTCGATCAGGAAGTGAGCCAGGAGAAAGAGGTGAGGTGTTGTCTCAGCTCTCTGTATCCTACATGGGGGCTGTCAGTTCTCACATTCTTTCATCTATTTCTCTCTCCCCTCCTCTCCTCCTCTCTTTTCCTTCTCCTCAGACCTCCTCAGTGGAGGGCAGTTCTTTGTCCCAGCATGGTGGAAGGAGCCAGAGATCTCCTCTACCCAAGATAGAGAGGCTTGAGCAGGAAGAGACAATGGAGGTGACAATGATGATGTTCATATATTGGATAAATAGTTATAGATAACTATATAAAGTTATATTCAGAATATATGAATTGATTGATTGCATTAATGAATGGTTGGTATGTAATAATAATAATAATACATTTTATTTATATGGCGCCTTTCACGTCACCCAAGGTCACCTTACAAAGAATAAAACAACATCAAGAAATATAAAAAAATAAAAATAAAAACATCAAACATTAATTAAAACCAGACTTCAACCTTAAAACAAGTGTAGTGCACAGTTCAGAGTGAGTATGCCTGTTTGAACAGGTGTGTTTTGAGTTTGGATTTGAATGTTGTGATGGAGTCTTTGGGTGCCGAGCAGCTGGAGGCTCGGGCACCCATGGTGCTGAGGCGTGATGTGGGTATGGTTAATAGACCAGCAGAGGTTGAGCGGAGGGTGCGGGAGGGGCTGTAGTCCTGGAGGAGGTCGCAGAGGTAAGAAGGGGCTAGGTGGTGGAGAGCTTTGTATGTGAGGAGGAGGTTTTTGTAGTGGATGCGGTATTGTACCGGGAGCCAGTGAAGTTATGTGAGAATAGGGGTGATGTGGTCAGATGATTTGGTGTGGGTGATGATCCGGGCGGCCAAGTTTTGAATAATTTGCAGTCTGTTGATGAGTTTGGCGGGGAGTCCGGTGAGGAGGGCATTGCAGTAATCAAGGCGGGAAGTGACAAATGAATGAACCAGGATTTCAGTGCTGGAGTGGGACAGTGATGGGCGGAGTCTGGAGATGTTTCTGAGGTGGAAGAAGGCAGTCCGGGTGATGTTTTGAATGTGAGGTGCAAATGAGAGGGTGCTGTCCAGAGTGACACCAAGGCTCTTGACTTAGGGGGAGAAGGATACAGGGAATCCGTCGATGATGATGGGTGTGGCTGGGGTGTGTTGTGATTTTGTGAGGGTTGCTTTGGAGCCGTTGAGCTTGAGGAAGTTCCTGCTCATCCAGCTCCGGATGTCTTCAAGGCAGGTGATGAGGGTGGTGGGAGGGATGGCAGTGGTGGGTTTGGAGGAGATGTAAACCTGAGTGTCCTCGGCGTAGCAGTGAAAATGGCCCCCGTGATGACGGAGGATTGTGCCCAGGGGGAGGAGGTAGATGATGAAGAGGAGTGGACCCAAGACTGACCCCTGGGGGACACCCAGTGAAACACCCAAACACCCAGAGTTGTGGTCCCTTATTTGCACGAATTGTTGGCGGTCAGTGAGGTATGAAGTAAACCAGCAAAGTGCAGCACCAGTGATCCCAATGCCAGCCAGGCGGTCCAGGAGTAGTGTGTGGAAGATGGTGTCAAATGCTGCACTGAGGTCGAGGAGGATGAGAATGGTGAGTAGTCCAGAGTCAGCTGCACAGAGACAGCACGGCTAGGTGTGCTGTCATGCTGATTTGAGCACGGTCTGAATGTCTAGTTGATCAGATTGCTTGGTCGGAACTACCCGTTGTATAATGATAGTTAAATTGAAATTATAATACATTTTCAGAAACGTCCCCAAACTAAAATTATGCAAAATGTTTTTAATACATTTATCAAAATAAAAAAATTAAAATCATCTCGCCTCCTGAAGCCATGGGTGCATGGTTGATATGCACCAAAGAGCTTATGCAAAACAAACACACCATCTGCATCCTTGACTTTAGGAGAACAGTGTTTCTGCAGCCCATCCTACCCGAGGGAATCAATGAGTGGGTGCATGTGATGCAAGAGGAAACACTTACTGAATATAGCTCGTGGTTGTAGCCACAGTCACACGGCCCATCTTTACACTTGGTAATTTGAGACCAGAGGGAAAACAGTAGCACTCCAATACTGGTCAGGCGCATGAACACGCATCTTTGCAGACGAGACAAAAGACAAGACAAACGATATTTTATAGGAAACACTGTTGTGGTTGTTCATTTCTGAGCAGTCGCACCCATTTCCTCTGGAAAGCGTGTGTGTGCAGTGGTTATACTTCCTGTAGAGCTACAACGACAAAAGATGTGTTTTTTGTATGTGCATGCAGTTTCTAAATGGGAGTGCTTTCAATTGGCCCTTTTCACGGTATGAAAAAAGCAGGTGTAGTTCATAACATTAAGTAAGGGGTCCGTTCGATTTATGTATGGCAGTGCACCAGTGTAGACACAACTAGTCAAATAAATATAAATTGACCATGCTGGTGCTGCGACAGACATAAATAAAACCGACCTAATGTTAACATTACAGGAACAGGGAGTTACTTTACCCTGCTATTGACGACCTGTGGAAAAAGGGTCCATAAGGTCTCACAGTACAATGTGAGTCAGTGTACCTCATCAGGGTGAAGCGGATTTCAAAGGCAGGCGAATAGTCTTCAAAGTTGATGATGAGGCAGAAGAGCAGGGGGGTGATGAAGTTGGCCAAGGTGATTACGATTGAGGGCAAATACTCATAGATGAGGTCCACCATGAAATTCTTCTGCAAGACAGCCACATAGAACTGTTGTCAAATAAATCCCTCCCCTTAAACAAAACGTATTAACTTTTTTATTCATCAGGTAAGCAAAAACAAAAAAATCTTCATAAAATGTGTGTAAAGGGATTATATTTATGTAAAATATTTGTTTAATTGCTTAAATTTTGCATTATGTTAATCTTCAAAATAATGTAAGCATGTAACGCATACAGCGATTCATATACTGTTCTATGATCAAGATTGCTCTGGTTGTCCCCTCAGTACCTTCGTTGGGGCAATCTGGGCCTTCTGAGAGAAGATGGTGGCCCAGTAGATGCTGTAGAAGCAGGCAGCCAGGACAGCGATGACAAAGATGTTGAGAATCAGCCGTATAGCATAGATCCGACATTTCTCCGTGCGACTGCGGTCCGCAATCTTCTGCTTTATCCTCTCCTCCTCCAGATCCGTCTGAAATAGAGAAATACATGGCATGATTCATTCACTAGGGTTTTAGCACAGTTTCAGAAAGAATCTCCGTCGATACTCCCACGCCTGAAAACCCATATCACATGACCATTCACGTACACTGGGCGTGTGCTGTAAAGCAAGTAGTAGCATTATAAAATGCAGAATCTAACTGCACAAGAGCTGCTAGCATAGACAACATGGTCATCAACGTCTGTAATTCGTTACCCATGTTGAATTAACCGCCTCGAGGCGGAAAGGGTCACGTGATAGGACACGTTGTGACTGATGAGACCCAATCAGGGAAGCGAACGTGGGTGTCTGCATCATCGGTCTCTCTAAAATCTCCATATCCACCCGTCCAGACTAGTCAAGAGTGAAACGCAACCCCTAGAGTATTCAACATGAAACGGGTCAGCAGTGTTTTCAATAATCTCCGCTTTAGGGGTTTTAAAACGCCGGAGTAGATAGCAAAAGTTATGCATTTAAAGACGAAAACGTATTAGTGTGGATTAGTTAGTTTATTAGTAATTGTTTTAGCCTCGTACCTCACCACCAGAAATATTTGATGGGAGATTATATTTAATTATATCTCAGTTTATACCCTCTATTCTTGATTTATTTTGTGTTTAACTTTTCAAGTTCCTGACTGCAACTGAAAAACACACACTGCAAACACAAAAGCCAAAAATTCAAAAGCTTATTTTATCTCGATGTTAACATGTTACAACCTACTCATCAGGTAAATCATGGGACCCTACAGTAAGTGTCAGATCTGGCCCAAGCTGCCCCTAATGTCTCAGACAGGAGACTTAACTGGAGCCAATAGACCTCCTTGTATTGTTTTGCCCCGACATGATCTGTTCCCTTGGTATGACATCACTGACCTTCAGCTCATACAGCAAGCTGCTCCTTTTCAGTTTGCCCGCGTTCTCGTTGGTGATGCAGAAATCCCAGCCGGCAAAGACCTTATTGCAGAAACTCTGAAAGCGATCCACGTCTTGAATGAGGTTACGCTTGAAACCGCTCGCAGACCTGGGGGAAGAGAATGACGTCATTTTGTGAGGCTCCGTTTCGCATGCTGACACACAAATTACATTTATAGAAAAAATTACCTTTTCACAATCCATATGAGACTCAGCAATATGTAGGCTACCGTCACTAAGAGGTAGGCCAGAGCTAAGTTGTAATTGAACCATGGGAAGCGAACGGTATCCACCTTGTAGTAGCCGTAGAACAGATAGGTCTGTTCCAAAAAGCCCTGTAGGTTACAACACAAGAGAACAAAACACAGGGAACGAATCCATCAAAGTCCTCCATCCATTCATTCAGTCCTACATGATTGACGATACACATTTAAAACGTTAACAGGAATACTCGTTGTGTGTTTACCCCGCCAGACAGCAGATCTGTGATGTGCTCGTGGAAGATGACAAGGCCTCGCCGTGCGCTGTTGGGATACACACTGCACTTGCTGCCTGTCAGCCAATCACATGACAACACAACAGCCAATCAGTCGTTATAGTCGTTGGCATCCAATCATAGTGTTTGTCTTAAACAATTATTTGCCTCCTTGCAAGTCTAGCTCCTGGCTGAGAAGCTATGTTGCCGCACATGTACTAAGTACATTCTCATTCAAGGAAATAGCAACAAGTCCACTATTTTCTATTCTTTATAATGAATTTAGTCATTTAGCATTTAGCATAAGCTTTTATCCAAAGTGACTTAAACAACAGTGACTTAAAGTCGTTTTGCATTTTGGTTGTTAGGGGCGAGGCAATGCTAAGGGGATCGTGGAGCGTCATCATGGTTCGACAATGTTTTCACACGTTTTCAGCAATGACGTTCTAACGTGTGTAAAGTGTTGAGGAACAAATCTCAGAATTTGCTTTACATGGACTATAAGGGCATTTTCACACCTATACACTGTTGCACTCGCACCCTGGTTCAGTTTGTTTTCACACGGCAAGAGAAGGCACGCTTTAAATAATGCATACAGGAAACCTCTCCAGAGTGCGCTTGTTTTAGTCCGCACCCTAGTGCGATGGCTGTGTTCACATCTGCCCAAACGAACCGAACTTGGGGTAGAAACGCTCCAGGGTTCGAAACAAACGCTCCAAACGAACTAGGTGTGAAAACGTCCTAAGATACATGTGGTTAAGTGCAGTGCACCTAGGTTATGACTTGAATTAGCATACATTTGATGATGTTTGATTAATTGCATTAGTGGCTTACAGCCAAGTCTGAAAAAAACAAAACTATTAAACAACAGGAGTGTCCTTCTGACCATCGGCCTGGTTGTAGGTGATGTTTCCTTCGGTGTGAGGGGCGATGATGATGGGCAGCATGACGAAGCCGAACATCAACAGGAAGATGAGCAAGTTGAGCATCACCAGGAAGCGCAGGAAAGAGAAGTAGGACAGAATCCCAGTGCCAAACATTCCTTTTAAACAGAGAGGAATGGGGGAGGAATGGGGGGGTAAAGTGACAGCGAAGTGAGAGAAAGGGGGGGGGGGGGAATATTTAATTCTTCTGCAACTTAATGCATTTGCTGTCGCATGGAATATAATCCCACCTAAACAAATATCATTGTTATTGGACACAGAACCTTAGCGATTTAACTATGGTTCTCTGCCCAATCAATACGTCGCAGAAATCAACAACATATCATGAACTCCCGCCTCCCGCCGCCCCCTCTCTCACCCTCTATGAGGTGGATGTCTCCTCGCCACAGCACCAGAGAGCTCAGCCACTCCTGAGCATCCTCCCTCAGCCTCTTGAGGTACCTGTGGGTGCTCCTTCTTCGCTGTGTCCATCTGCTCAGCTTTTGGTCCTGTTTTAGACGCTGATCTCTATCAGGTCCAATGGTACACACACACACACACACACACGTTGCACATAACTGGATTTGCACGTAATTGGAATTTGTATATAATTTGATTTAGTTTATTTTGGCAGTTATACTACCCTATATTACACTGTAATATACTGATTGTTATCATTATTTTTGTCTAGCATATTTAATCTTTCTAGTATATTATGCCCTAAATAGGAAGTTGCCAGTGGCTTAGCAGAAAAATGTCAGGGCCCAGTCTGACTCTATGTTGTTCTCTGCATCTGACAGTAAAAGACTTGAACTTGAACACACAGGTCACAATTGAAAAAATGCCATGTGCACCTTGCAAGTTCATTATCAGTTAATTCAATTCACTACTAAACTTGACAAGTCATATATTGTACTGAACGGGTCACATGTGCAAAAAGGATTGTAATACCGTATTTTAATACTGTACAGATATAGCTGCAGATAGTCCTGAACGTTAAACCAAGGGGTTTTATGCAGAATTTGAATTAAAACCACTTGAAATCCACTCTGCCACTCATTTTCTATGACACCTGTTCACCACTGCTAGGTGAGGTGGCAACCTGAGGTGGTATTCTAAAGTTTACATCGTTTAGGTGTAGCGATAAGCGATTTAAGGATGCAATCACAATTATGATTTTTGCAACGCATTAACATAACTCTCAAGGCCAGACGATCCTCATTAGTGTAACACGACGTGCATCAGTATGATGCATGATGTCGTCCCCACCTGTCTGTGCGTTTCTCAGCCATGGTCCGGGCCAGTTCCCGGACGGGTCTCTGCAGCGTCTGGCCCTTCTGCCTCTCGTCATACGTGGTGATGGTGTTGACGCCCGACCTGGAGCTGCCTCTCCTCTTGGGTTTGCTGGTCGAGGACTTCCTGCGGTACAGCAGGGACTGGTAGCTGGGGAGCTGGTCCAGCAGCGGGTTCACGCTGGTGGACCCAGGGCGATCGGTGTGGAACACTAAACGTCAAATTGAACATAGGATTAATAATCACTTCAGACATGACACATTGATTCATAAGTCCTGAACTTCAGGGATGATCACACGACCTTACAACAAAAGGAGAGCTTATTCCCACTTGAACATAAGAGTGTGATCAGTCAAACAGACAATGAAGACACTCCCCAGGAAGACACGGTGTGTACATATGGGTGACATTACGTACACACACCCACTCATATCATAACACGCAGATACCATCTACTGCAAATCGCGATGGTTGATAAACGTCTTCATCATCACCATGACATTGAACCAGCCTCATCCTGTATCGACACACAATCACATAACAAGATCGCCCTTTTCCCCCGTTTACACGTAGAAACAACCAGCCAGTCCACATCTTATCCCCCATCTTGATACCGATTCGGGACGTGATCGGTAATACCAGTTCTCCGGTCACGTCCACACGCTGCATCCCGTCCGACCCCGGTACCGATACTTTAATAACACAACGACAGGCTAGCGAATACTAAGAACGAATAAGTTACCAAGACTAACTAATAATACTTAATAATACTAAGAACTACGCCCGTCGCGGCGCCACTTGTTAGCAACGCAACGCGTTACGGTTAACGGCGACTCACTTTGTTTTAGTGTCGGCGTAGACGGCGCACAACAACAGCGTGAAGAACACACACTTTATTTACGTGCGCTTATCCACACACACCGGGGGTACAACTTATGGCTTTCACTCACCGGAGTCCATCTCCACGTCTCGCTGTGTCCTCACAGACCCCCCCAAAAGGAGGACTTTGTCAGGGCTGGTAGTCCTCAAAACAACACGGCTGGTAGCCTGCTGGTCCACTTCCTGAATATCCTGATGGAATGTGCCGTCGGCGCGCGCGCGCGCGCGTGTGTGTGTGTGTGTGTGTTGGGTTGGGGGGGGGGGGGCGAGGGGGTCTTTCAACATGGCACTCAGTGTAAGGTTATTTAGTAAGATTCAAACAAAATAATAAAAAATAATAAAAACAATAGGTTATTTTTAATGAGCAAAGTGAAGTTCAAGAAAATAAATAGCTGTTTTGACATTCCTAAAACATTCAGTGGACACACATTGTTGTTAAAGCGTGTAAAACTTGATGTTTATAACATTATGTTCGTGATCTGCGTTGCTAAGTCTATTTTTCACTGCATCATTAATACATAAACCACATTGTCCTGGATGTTTGTCCACCTCTCTTCAATGGCATTTCCTTAGCCATCGGGACTAATTATGTTTCATGATGGTAAGTGGTCATATGGGATTTGGACTTTGACCTTGCTGATTGCAATATATATCTTTCCTTCCTTGTGTGCAGCGCGACATTGTGTCTCTCTCTCTCTCTATCTCGCTGCTTCAGACTGTGTAAGGGATAAGTCAAACGAAAAGTGTTTATGGATCCTAATTCTTTTTTCTGGATGGATCACACTCAGCAGTTGGACTAAGACTCAACAGAACCTATAGTCTTTCAATATTGTTGTATCACAACGTATTAACCAGGTAAGCAGCTGTTTTCTTTTAATGGACTGAAGTATAGATTTGTCTTCTTCAATCATCAAATCGGTGATAAAGTTCAACTTGATAACAGATAATCCATTCTAACAGCCAACTACACCTGCTGTGGCAGTAGCGTATATACAGTATATCTCTCTCCTCAACTTGTTCATGAAACATAAATTCATTTGTCATTCAGATTTGGTGGCTCTCCTGTCCCCGATTGACTCTGCGTAAACCTATACAGGCCATGTGTGGTGGTAGAAGAAACTATAGGCCTATTCAGGGTGTAAATTAATGATGACCGTGTTAGAATGGACGCAGAGCATCAGATTACACAGGTTTCCCTATTACAATGGAGCTGTCCGCCTGGAGGGTCAGTCAACATTAAATTGTGATGTGGCGTATAGTTCAAATTCAGTTTGCCATTTGCGTTTGACTACCTATGACCACGATGACAGTGACTGCTGCTATTGTTTCCACGATGACCCTGTGCTCTTCCAGGCCATAATTGGATTATTTAATTCTACTTTTTTGGTTCGAGTAAGCACACTTCTACACCGGATGATTGCTGGAAAAGAGCCAGAAGAGGCTATACTTGGACCTTGTGAAGGTAACATGGGGGTCAGAAGCCACCAGAGCTAAAAGCGCAACACTTAAAGTGAGAAGAGGAAAGGAGGCGACGACACGGCTGCAACAAGGACAGGCGTGATGACACACTACAGCCATGGAGCATTTTATAACCCGGCTTACCATGACAGTGAAACCCTGGAGCTGGACAGAAGGTATGTTCATTCATATTGTCGGACCGACAGAGTTGCCGGGGTAGCTTGGGGTGACCCAGCAAGCCCATGTTAGGCCTACAGGTTGTGGCTGTCGTCTCACTCCCATCGGTGGGTTGAAAAGTTGAATTGAAACTGTTGAATTGAAAGTGAAAGAATATTTAGAAAACCGCAGAGACCATTATCTAATGGTCATTATTATCTATGTGTTTTATTATGGACAAACAAAATATTATTTCCCCAAAAAGTCATCAAATCAATAGTCCTTAATCACAGTTTTTAGCATTATATAATCTCTCAGTATTACCATTAGACCATTGTTTTATTCCCTTTTCCACAAATGACTGCAGACAGCATTTCTCATAGATAAAGTGTGCTGTTTGGTCTACAACCCCCCCCATTCCACAAAGATCCCCCAGAAAGCCCCACCACAGCAACCCCTATGCCCAGCCTGAACCAGCCTGGCAGGGGGGGAGAGCTAATGCGTTCCCCACGGTGACGGGCCAGAGGGGCCCCTCGGACGCCGGCGCCTGGAGAGTCCCCTGGGAAGGCGGAGGGCAGGAGGAGGAGAGCAGATGGGGCAGGGAACGCCTTCCCAGGGGGCACCTGCCAACACACCCACAGAGCCCTCCGTGGCAGCAAGCAGCACCCAGTAAGAAGCAACCATCTACTCTTTTCTACCCCCACGTACGGTAGTTTCTATCCAAACATTTTTATCAGACGCTTTTATCCAAATGGACCGGCAGTGACTCCGGTTACGTGTAATTAAGGAGCAGGTAGGGGTTATAGGCATCTTGCCAGACATGGGGATTGAACCTAACTAACTAACTAATCTATGAACCAAGTAATCTATGATGCAAATCGGTATATAAAAGTAACTTTATGCGTTTCACCAGTAGTCTCAGAGTACCATAGTAAGCGCTATATAAATATTATTAGTCATGCCGCTTGGCGTTGCTATGTTACATTTCTGTTAATGTGTACACATTCTAAAAGCCCATCTCCTCCCCTTACTTGCTTCAGATCACAATACATTCGGGACAGATTCCACGGCTTACCACGATGCCCCCGCACCTTCTCGATCTCCGACCAAATATTCAGGTATGGGTTTTAAGTTTTGCGACTTCTATGTAGGCTGTTTATTCAGCCATTATTACCTTTATTCGTTCCTTCATTCGTAGTATGTGTCTTAAGCGTCGCCATGACAGAAGGGTACACAAACGCACGCACACACACACACACACGCAGGCACACACACACACACACAAACACACGCACACACACAGTCTCTTGGGGAATCATATATCACTGTACTGATAGGCTACCAGCTTAATGTTATGGGAGATAAAGAAAATAACAAAAGCAGCACAAATTGGTTCCCAGGGCCTGTGTAACTATTTGTGTTCTTGTGTGTGCTCAAACACACACACAGACACACACACACAGACACACACAGACACACACACAATCTCTTGGGGAATCATACATTGCTGTAAAGATAGGCTACCCTCTTAATGTTGTGAGATAAAGAAAATAAGGAAAGTTGGTAACAAGTTGGCTCCCTGGGCCTGTGTAACTATTTGTGTTCTTGTGTGCGCTTAAACAGCTAACATGACAATGCGGTGGAGGGGAATGAGGAGAATGAGTATGTTTGTAAATGGAGAGCCCACCCACCTGTCAATCACAGAGGACGCCATTCGCAACGAGCTAGAACAAGGTAAGACCAGTGACATAATGGACTTCATTGTTCATTGTATTTTGTAAAGGTATGGTCTATTTTAAGCAATCTATTCTCAACGAGCCAATTATCATATTCTACCGTAGCAAAAACTTTATTCTGCGTGTCCCAAGCGCAATTTGTGGAATGTTAGTTACTAGTTATTACTGTTAATACTACTATTACTTATTACTGATAGCATGTTAGTTATCATGTTATGATCAACTTGCCGTGATAAATACTGTTGTTTGTTTGTCATTTCCTATGCAACAGAGGAGCAAACCTTGGTCACAGACCTTGTCGCATGCTCCACAAAGGACCGCATTCGGGGCATAAAGGAACTTCCAAGGAGCTATGAAGAGAAAAAACACATCAGGTGGGTAATAAGCTTCAGGTCCTGTTATGTAAACATAGACATGGAGTTAATTATTACCACAATGACACATTTACACACAAATTAAAAGACCAGTAAAAAGAAACGATGTATGTGACGAACACTTGATGGGTTCCACGGTTGTGTAACAATGACAACAGGAGATCCTGTGAGCCTGTGTGTGCTTCACACACACACACACACACACACACATACACACACACACACACACACACACACACACACACACACACACACACACAC
>JAOPJI010000101.1:17048087-17063332 GCA_027122695.1 Merluccius productus
TCTCTCTCTCTCTCTCTCTCTCTCTCTCTCTCTCTCTCTCTCTCTCTCTCTCTCTCTCTCTCTCTCTCTCACATATAGATTTTCATGAGTCACGTTTTCATGTTAATTAGGCATTTAATTGTATTCCAGTCCTTTTGTTGATTTTGACTCAGATTAAAAGAGTTGGAGGGCGAGGGCCAACCCTCTAGGTGGCTCATTTTAATTATAAAGGCCTACTCCTAGAGCTGCCGTTGCAACGCTCACGGGCACGCACACACGCACACAACTTGATATGAGGGATGCTGCTTAGCCTATAATGTCATTTAAATGTCATTTAAATGATTTGGCATAAGAGTTTTCTTACATCGTTACACTAACCAATGGAGAGCTTATTAAGTAACCAATAGGTTATTTAATAAACAAACTGCTTCATGCATTTAGACATTAGTCCATATGCAGAACGTATTTCATCTGACAACTGACAACTTGACAATTAGTTATATAATCATAGTGTCACACACACACACGACACCAAAGACTTATATAAGTATATAGGCCCGTAGCCAGAGTGGATTTCTTCAGCTGATTGACGACAACTGATCGGATTTGATAAAAGATAACAAGACGACACATTTCCTTACACAGCTTTGCCTAAGCCTGGAATTCACATGTGTGAGCGCACCCTGAGTGATTGTAGGAGGAAGAAACAACCGCTATAGGCCAGTTGGCAGACAGGAAGTGTGGGCTTAATCCTCTTTTGTTCTTACAGACACCAGTCTCCCAACCCGACACGTCAGACCAGGCAAAATGGGCAAGTGCTTAAAAAACAATCAGATTATACAAAAAAACATGAGTTTTTTACTCTGTGTATTAGAATAGGGACCCCTCCCCATGCTTACACCATACTTAGGTGCTTGACAAATGGAAAAAAAACATTTTAGTGCGGTAATAGCTTTTCCTACATCCGGAGAGATTAAAACGTCATCGCATCGCAGTGTATTTAGCGTTAAAACGCCCCCCGGAGCATATGCAGCCTCAAACTTTCTCCATTGTGCGGCATAAGACAGACACACGCGCACGCACACGCACACGCACGCACACGCACGCACAGGATTAGTCTTCATAATCTGTCTTTCACTGATCCTCGAAATCATACTGTCTGGGACGCATCGGGATCCGCTTACAGCATGTGGATGTGACGGTGGAATGTGATGTGCAAGTGGGTTTTGTGAGTGGGATTGTGTGGGGGCTTTACGTACTGTAGGGAGCATCGCGGAAGAGACTGAACAAAAAAAAAAAAAAAGACAATTGTCCCAAATCTACACAGTCTGTCAGAGTGGGGACACGCACGGCGGGGATGTGCCCAAGCGCGCACTTGTACAAAAAAAATCAATCAATCAATCAAAACAAAAGCTGCTGCAGTTCTTGGAATTGGCAGGATGTCTCCTAGTGAGACAGATGATGATGCTGTTTTACTGCAGCAGCTACCAGCTGCCACATGTTTTTACCAGGCTCTGGTCTCCCCCCCCCCCCCCCCCAATCCCTCACAGAGAATAATTGTAACCTTCGTTTTACAATACTCAAGTCTCAACCTACTCATTTATTCCATTTGGGAGACAACCAAAAAAAATTCAATTTGTGTTATATATATATTGGTTAATAATTTATATTTATATATAGCACACATTCCGACACATCATCGTTCTCTTTGACCGCCCGACCTTCAGCATCGGATGCGTTACAAACAGAATGGATTTGAGGTTCATTTTGAAACGACAGAGTCGGCTCATGCCACACCAAGGTCTCTGCCGAGGGAAGATGGAAATCTACTTCAGAAAAAGGCTTGCAAAGACAGAGACTTGCATATAAGGAGTCACCATTGAACATCGGTTAAAATTCCCATTTATACAGTATATTAAAGGTTAAATTACAAACATACTACAGTGAGACATGGGGCTGTCACTGGGTACAAAACACCAGGCGAGGTGAGCAGAGCCAATGCGAACAGTGCGCTGTAAAGCCGATGTTAATAAAATACAGAATACATATACAATGTCAACGCTCTTCATCAAACTCCCATCTCCATCTCAACAGTCATCAGCAGCAGTGTTATAGTAGACTTAATTACTTACTCATAAGAACCTTATTCTTGATCATTCAGAAAGGGAATTTTCTCAGAAAACATTTATTATGTATTTGTAAAATTAATTAAATACAGATTTTTCAAACTAAGTGTTAACCAGTGATGCCCAGCGTCAACGCCACACGTTGAATGCGGCTCAGTTAATCGTCCCATTCATTCATGAGACTAAACAAATCTGGACGAACAATCTTCATCGGACAGCGGGTCAAAACGGGAGGTACACCTATATAACGTTTTAAACGCACGTTCATTTAAACTCTCTCACTGGGGTTTTGAGTCCATTTAGATTTCAAGGCGGGAAATGTTAGCGGGCATCTAGCTACGTCTCTCTCTTCTCCATCGTTCATTCGTTCTCGCGTGCAATGCGCCGAGTGCGGCGCGCGGGGGCCCGGCGTCTAGGCGGAGCTCGACACGGCCAGCTTCTTCAAGTGGTCCATGAAGACCTGGAGACTCACGTCATCTGTCAAAATGGGCGCTCCGGGCTCCTACGCAGACACACACACGGATAAGGGAAGACAAACACGTCAATTTGAAAACCACCGTTAGGCCAAATCAAAGCCGACAATGGATACAGAAAGCACTTTGCCTTGTGACGCACAGCAGGCGTCATTTACCTAAATGGAAGCTTAAGTACCGGTAGGCCAGCCAGTCTTTTAGAAATCTCTTCAAACTAATGACAACATAGCACCTCTGCAACTCTGCATTATGTCGTTATGAGTTGTTGAGAGAAGCACTTACTTACTGAGCATTTAGCCGGACAAGTTAAATGTGATCAATGTATCCATGAATCCGGCATGCATGACTCGTGAATTTCATGCGTACAAGCTCTTTTACATACAATCGTTTTAAAAAAATTAAATAAAAAGATTATTCTATTTAATCCCCCTTTCTGATTTGGCACATATCTATATACACACACACACACACACACACACACACGCGCGTCACAGAAAGTCCAACAGATGATCCAAATACAGTTCACACTTTGGACTTCCATGACGTATATCTGGTGCGGTTTAATCCAAGGCCTTTGACTCATGGCAACGTCAATCTAAATGATTTATGGATCAGCCTCTGGTGTTGGTCTACTCCACATTTCAATCTCTCCTATAGATTCCCAAGCATAAAGAGTTAGCTAATCCTGTGACACTCACCTACCAAACTAAATATTTGGGATTGAACAACAGGACAAAATGCAACACCGGCCATGTGACATCATCCCAGTCGTCACACTACTAGAGCGGTGAATGCAGTGGAAGCGGCACAAACACACGCACACACACACCTCGACGACGACGACCTACCTGCGTCCAGCCGTTGCTGTTGTTGTGGGTCTGCGAGGGGTTGACCTTGGACAGCAGGAAGCGGGCCTGAGAGCCGCCGTGCTCCGTGTCCACGTAGCGCGGCGTGGGGAAGCGCGTCTGCAGGATCTCCTGGGCGTCGTCCAGCGGGGCCTGCAGCAGCTGCTTGAAGTTCTCGTACTCGGCCATCTCCTGGTAGCCCGCCTTGCGCCACTGAGCGATGGTCTGAGGTGGGGGGGGGGGGGGGGTAAAGAGAGCGATAAGCTACCTCATTCATCCAACCGCTACTTGACGTGGAATCATCTCAACGTATGAAAGTATATTACATCGTTTGGTTATTATTTTTATTTTAGGGAGGCCGAGATCGCAACTTACGAAAGTATATCAAATTGCTTATCGACGCCTTCATCCAAATCGACTTATTTTTCTTCTTTTTAGATACATTGACAAATGAAATAATGTACTCATTCATTTAATAGCAGATAGAAGTCAGCAGGCATCTTGCTAAAGGCTATCTACAGGTAGACTGCAGACACTGGGGTTCAAATCCAGTACCTTTCGGCTGGGACCTTTCAAAACACCGTTTCTGCTACATTGAGACAAAGCATTAAGCTTTTCTGAAGAATATTTTAGTCCTCAACCATGATGTCTTTTTTTTTTTTGACATCCTAAAAACTCTGTTGGCTCCATGCAAGGCGGGTGGTGATCCTGCTCACCTCTCCGTGGTAGATGACGAGCTGGAAGAAGGTGTCCATGAGAAGGATTCGGTCTGGCAGGATGCTACCGCTGTCCAGCAGCACAGGCTGTGGGAGTAACAGAGTGGGTTAAATATACACAACACAACAATGTGTTTAAAAGAGATTTCATTTGGCTCATTGAGGTTTTGGAGCAGTTGTCTATTAAACTTAATGTACTATAGAGTTTAGTCTATTGAACTTAATTTAGTTATAGTTGAGTCCATTAAGTCTATGGAACTTTATTTACTAGGTTTAGCCTATTAAGTCTATTGAACTTAATTTACTATAAAGTTTAGTCTATTACTTCTATTGAACTTAATTTAGTATATAGTTTAGTCTATTACGTCTATTGAACTTAATAGTTTAGTCTTTTAAGTCTATTGAACTTAATTTAGTATATAGTTTAGTCTGTTGCGTCTATTGAACTTAATTTACGATATAGTTTAGTCTTTTAAGTCTATTGAACTTAATTTACCATATAGTTCAATCTATTAAGTCTATTGAACTTAATTTACTATATAGTTTAGTCTTTTTTAAGTCTATTGAACTTAATTTACCATATAGTTCAGTCTATTAAGTCTATTGAACTTCATTTACGATATAGTTTAGTCTATTAAGTCTATTGAACTTCATTTACGATATAGTTTAGTCTATTAAGTCTATTGAACTTCATTTAGACCCTGGAGTTCCTCCAAAGGCACCTAGATCCTGGGGGACGTTCCTGCGGTGGAAACACAGCTCACGTTTGTGCCTTTCACTACCATTCATGTTAAAAAATGTTGGGAAAAAAAAAAAATAATCGAAGAGAAATGGAAAGTTGTACATAAT
This sequence comes from Merluccius productus, assembly GCA_027122695.1. Lineage (NCBI taxonomy): Eukaryota > Metazoa > Chordata > Actinopteri > Gadiformes > Merlucciidae > Merluccius > Merluccius productus. The sequence continues at coordinate 17,053,076 of JAOPJI010000101.1, forward strand.
ACACCGCTAGTCGTAGATAATACACGTCTCAAAAACCTTAATTCGTCGTCCATTTAGACTCATTAAATTACTGAATTACCCAAGTTCAGTACAACAGATTCAAGAGGCTTTTATTCCCCCTCTCGTGTGTTCAGCTGAATTCCACTAGCCGCTACAGAGGAGGCCATTGTCACACCCAGCCAACCTACTTAAGTGAGTCAGCAAACAATAACGGCAATGAATGACGCTCCTTGACGTCATTCATTCCAGTCACACCCTAACCCTAACCCTAACACAATGACCACTCCTAAAAAATATATATTGTATCCCACGACAAAGCTTTGCCCAGATCACAATAATAGTAATAACTTAATATTATTGGTAAAATGGCCACTATGGTCCTTCAAACAACTCAGAAAACAAACACTTTATCCAAACAGAAGGTTGTTTTAGCTTGTCGGTTCGTAAGAGGGGGCGGTATAATCCGGGGCTTCGGTGTGACCCCGGTGCTTATGTGAGGCTGACCTCTGGTGGTCCGTGGAAGGAGTAGGAGTAGAGCATTGGCTGGACCATGATCAGGGACTGGGTCAGGTCCTGGCGCACAAAGTGGTGCCTGTAGTAGGAAGACTCGTCTGGGCTGTTGTTGAACACCTGGAGGAAGGGGGACCGCCGCAGGTGGAACATGAACTGCGGGGGGGAAAGCGGATAAGATCAGACCACAATGTGAGATGAACGCAAAAAGAGAAGAAAATAAAAAGGAATCAGAATGACATCTATTCATAATGATCATTTTATCATCCAGGGGGCGGATTCACAAAAGTATCTTAGAAGATACTTACGAAGAACAAAAATTGTCTTAACTGCTGTTTTTTCTTAAAATTGGACAAGAAAGTTAATAAAACTGCTATTCATCAAAAGATATCTTAAGCATGTTCGTATCCATCTCCTTAGATCATTTCTTATGAAAAAACTTAAATTAAATGGGATTCGTGAAAACTAAGATCTTAGTTTCTTCTTGATTTTATTCTCAACTTCAAGGTAACAGTTTGCTTGTCTTAAGTTGTTGCATTGAGAAGTTATGCCTTGATATTATTTGATCTATTTTATCGTTTTAATTGCTTCTATTTACAACTTTTTTTCATGTGATTGTAAGGTGTTCCTACTCATTGATTGAAAATGTGCATGATATTTATTATTATTATTATTATTATTATTATTATTATTATTATTATTATTATTATATAGAAAAAGACAGGTCTAGGCTACTACACACTATGCTAACTATGCAATTTGTTTATCACTTGATTAATTTTCACTTATCCACACACATGTCCCAAAGGTGAGACTGATTTCTTAAGAATAAATAAATAAATAAATAAATGTAACAAGTTCTTCAGAAAATGGAAACGGTTCTTAGGAAACTATGGAGGAGTTGCAGTTAAGAACATTCTTAGGACACTTCTTAAGATGCATCTTTAGATACTTGTGAATCTGGCCCCAGTTCTACAAATGTCCACCAGGTGGGGGTGGTGGGTTGTCTTACCTGTGGGTACAGAGACAGAGACTCCGACAGCTTGAAGGAGGTGGGATCGTCTTTGTTGAACTGGCCGAATTTCTGACACTAAAAATAGAAGAGGAAACCTCTTAGAGAACCCTTCAACACGTCACCGTACATGCCTTAGTGCAAACGCATACCGCTGCTGCATAACCATTCCCTTCGTACAGAAGAGCCGTCACAGTTTCCTCAATCGCCTAGACACTTACCAAATGTGTAACCCGACTCTCTCAACAGTGCCTCTAGACCTCACACCATTAATAACGCAATTGGCCACTACACTATTTCAGTTCTCCTTGTGCTCACGTAAAACGCAAACCACTAAATGCAATTGTCGTCGTGTAGATGCAATTCTCATTCAAATAAGACATGCCAGTCCAAACAGATTGTATTTATCTCAGTCGCCTATGTTCATTTCCCGCTCGCATTGACCGAGTTGTTCATTGGGTGAATCATTGCATGCAAAATATTATGTACAATGAGCGTTGTGTTTGTGCAAAAGAGAAGGCCGGCAACAGAGACCACATGCTATCAATTCCATCCCACAAATGCAAATTCTGAGCACTAAAAACTCACAAGCATAATGCTAACCCTTCCTCAAGCCGATTTACAGTAAAAAAATATTTTCAGCATGGAGGTGGAAGGTGTATGATCACCAGCCCCATAACCAGTTAGCTTTACTGGATGCAATGAATGCTGGTTGTGAGGATATCACAGTTGAGGACTGCCAACCTCTTGGCAGTGACTTGCCAAGAGGTTTTTCCCCCCATCAGGTGTGATGTTGATGAAGTGCTTTGTCCCATACAGGGAGGAGACCCTGGATGCCCAATGAGACTAATATCTAACGTGATGAATACATAGAGTAATGAAGATGTTTTTTCTGTGTGTCTTTACATTGACAGCAACACTATGTAGGCCTACACAGTCTGTCCAGTGCTCTACATTTGGTGACATTGTTGTAGCGATTGACTGACTGTGTATGCGTTTTGACACATGAGATTTACGGGTTCTTTTGCACGGGTGGTTTAGTGTTATAAGCAATCGTTTTACCGTTTTAAGAATTGCACTTACAGTTTTGAGAATGAGCTTAGAGTTTCAGGAAACGCATCGAGGAAAAACTAAATTCACTACCGTCAGATGGCATGCCACGATTTCTCGCTAGAGACACAGCGAGAGGGATCCTAGGGTAGGAATGTGTCTCACCAGGCGGATGAGCTGCCTGTCGAGCCAGCGCAGCACGTCCGGGCCCTCTTCCGACTCTGCCCTGAACACGCCCAGGCGAGCCATGAGCACAGCCGAGGCCTCCTGGTCGAACGACGACTCGATGTGCTGGATCTGCGACTGGGCGTCGGCCCAACTGGAGAGAGGGAGGGAGGGAGGGAGGGAGAGAGAAGATACGCACGGGTGAGTGCATTGACGCAGAGGGTGTATTTTTGGCAGGTAGTAACGGCAGGTAGTGCAAACATCCTGTTTGCATCTGGGCCAGTATTGACTCTGCCCAGGCACTGACTGACACCGTACATAGCCGTTTAACAACTTTCACCACGACCAAACTATAATTGATTGTAGAGTAAACAAACGCGTACGTTTCCTGATTGATAAAATACCAAACATGCCATTCATTCATTTAAATGTCATTACTTCCTAGCGACGGTCGTCACGCGGATCCTCCGCTGTGTGTTGGAATGCTGGTACTGGGTGACGAACTGGATCGCCCCTCGGCCTCCCTGCGGAATGGGTGCATTGTGCTGCAAACGAACACACACACACACACACACAGATCAGTCTATACATGCACGCTGGAGAAAATCAGATGAACAATACTGTGTGATTAAGTAAAACCTCACTCAAAGGGATTCAGAGGAATGCCAAACTATATTACATACGAGCGCTCGTATAATGAACACAGCATTCTCCTTGGCTAGGAGCACAATGGCTAGAATTTCTTACGGTGAAAACTTTATGAATGAAAACCTAGGTGTTTATTTCATTAAATGGCTGAACTAAATGGCTGGTCATTGGAATTAATGTAGTAAAATGAAAGAGTAAAGGACAAACAATGAACTCGGAGGGGAATGGACTGCTGGAGTCGACCTCCGTGTTAAAAAGTTTGCTTGTGTTGTGTGTGTGTGTGTGTGTGTGTGAGAGTTTCGGTGACAAAAGCTTACCTGATTTACCACTTCAAAAAACATGGCCAGCGTAGTGGAGGGGTTGAGACTGCACACTTTCCATTGGCTCGTACCGCCCACACCCATCTCCTGAAAGCGCACACACACACACACGTCAGCACACAGAGGAATCTCACTCCACCTCATACGTTAGGGTTGACTGGCGGTGGCGGTGACTCACGTTCTCGGAGACGCTAGGTCCTTTGGCGTTAAGGGACACGCACGGCCCGATGGCACCAGACACCTTCAGCTCTCTTGACGTCTACCGGCACACACATAGTTACACACACACACACACACACACACACACACACGTCATTATCCATAATTAACTGCAAACGAGCTGAGAAGGAACTCGATTAAGGGGTAAAACATTTCCCAGGGCTGCAGTTAGGGCTGAACGATTTGGGGAAATAAAATTGCAATTTATTTTACCAATATTGCGATTTATTATGTAATTTATTTTTTTAAGTTCCTTCTGTATTATTCACTGAACACAAGCGAATCATTCTATAGTATGACCAACACAACATTGGATACAGTAAACTGCTCTTTCCTGTAGTGCCAGGCCTACGTACGTCGTGTTATGATGAAATTAGATGAATTGATGCATGAATTGATATGAAAAGACAACATATCTTTATTTAACTATTGACTTGTAAACAGAAAAACCTTCAATCATTCAATCATTCAATGATTTCACTTTTTCACACAGATCTGGTTCCGCTGTACAGCTTGACCACACGTCTGCCGTAGGAGCGGGAAACGCTGCGGTTTGTGAAAACATTTTTCTATATATATGACACTTTAGAGGGCTTTCACTTTGAAATTTCTCATCAGAATGGCCTGAGATTAACTGAGTGACACTCTGAGGTGGTCAGCTATTATTCTGAAGTGAAATCTCATTTCACCATCTCTAATAGGTCCAGACAATCAACGTACTGATCCTCCTTTGACCCTAAAGTCACCTCTTCGGTGCTCGGTTCAGCCGAGGCCATTTTCACCAGATAAAATCAAAGCGTAGTGTGGCAAGTTGCTTTCTGCATCTACTGCTCTCACTCGCATGTCACATATGGTAGTGTTGTGTGTACGTGAACCCCACGTGGCCAGTTGTTTCCACCCTCTGATTGGTTAGATTGTGTGAAACACAATCGCATTTATCGCAGCCTTTGCGATTTGAAAATCGCGTTCCATTATATTGCAATGTCGGTTTAAATTGGCTGCAACTAAGGATTATTTTCAGTCGATTAAGCCAACAATAATTATTTCAATTAAGCGATTAATCATTTAGTCTAGAAAATGTCATAAACAAGTCCAATGGGATTTCTTAAATGTGACATGTTTGGTCGTTCGACTAATGGACTAATCACGGCAGCCCTCTAAGCTTACCTTAACCTCCAGGGTTCCTCCGAACGCCATGCGAAACTCCCCGTTGTAGTCCTTGCTGAAGACCCTCTGGAAGGTCTGCTTGAACAGGGACGTGTTGAAGGAGTCCCCCATCACGATGTGGCCCCTGTGGACAACACAGGGGGGCAAAACCTCAATTTAGATCACTATTTTCCCAAGAGAAAATGCCATCCGTCCTCTGATAAATAGCACAACACAACACGGCGATAGAAAGGTGGGTGAGACCGATACATGGTGTGGTTCAAACTCTCTCACTGACCCGGTGAGGTTGGATAAGCACTTCATCTCCAACAGTCCAGTCTGGTCCAGAGCGCAGGCGTAGATATCGATGCTGTGACCGTTGACGGCCGTGCGATTTGCCAGGGCGTCATAATACTAACAGATACAATACAATGCAAATCGTTTGAAAACTGAATGGTTGAAATTCATTTAGCTGTTTTTTGCTCAGCTCATTAGAAGTTATATTAGTTACAATTCCAGATTCAAGTCCCATTGACTGCGCTGATTCTTGGGCATGTATTCACCTTTGTGGCTTTTTTGAGGTGGCGGGCGTTGTCCTTCTGGATGTCGTGCCAGGAGCGGATCGGGGTCTTTAGCTCATCGCCCACTACCATCCCGGGGCCCTGGGTTGGTGGCCCCCCAGTGAACAGCATCACACGGGCCCCTGTGTTGGGGAATGCCCCCTGCAAGCAAAGAGAGAAGGGAAAACTAATTATCTAAAATTGTTCAGATGTGGTAAAGGTTTAAATAGGGGGTACAAACGGCCGTGTTGCGAGAACCAAACAAGAATAGAATTTTGTCATGAAAAAAACAACACAAACTTTCCGTTTGCTTTCTATTAATGCATTTCTCTTTTTTAGACTAGGCCTGACCTCTACCATAGACTGAATGTTTTCATCATTGTGTTTATTAACCCCTCAGATCTAGCTGTAGGAATACGTGAGTAAGGGTTGCTGTGAACATACTGTCTAATTATATGTTTATATATATGTATATGTCTGTTTCTCACTGTTCAGAGGGCCTAAAGTGTTACTGGAGTTGTATTAAGAGTCTTTGTCTACCTTGACCATTATCAAAACTTAAAGCTGTATCGACACAAATCTCTAGGTTTTTTCTTGGGTGGCGTTTCAGAATGTCATTTATTATTATCAATTGTCAATTAATCAATTGTGTGCATTACAGCAAAAGTATACATCCAACATTTTGGTTGGAGTTCTTCTACAAGTAGAAAGAAGACTTGTGACAGACCGCTAAATACCGCTTAGACCGTCTATTAATTGACACGTCAGCAAGATGGTATGCTTTATCTTTTTATGTTGGGGATACAACCATGCATGTGCCAAGTTGGTTAACTGTGAGGAAAATTAAAAAAATATGTAATTAGGTAATTAGGAATAATAAAGGCTATGTTATAAAGAATGAAAGTGCCACATGATTCAAACCGTTATCAGTGAATAATGGGGAGGGGGGGTAATCTCCTCAAAAACAATGTTTGTACTTGGCGAACTGATAAAGTAAAGGCTACATACTATACATATGAAAGCATTGACACGCAAACAACGGATTCATTCATCGAATCAAGATTGAGTGGGTACATGTGAAACAATCAGCAGTGTGAATAGCTAAATGTATTCCAAACAATGTTGATCGAGAGATCTGTTCTGTGCAACGGCACAGATAGTTTTTTCAGAAGCAGGGGATGAGGGAACAGACCAAAGGCAAAACTGAAAACAAGCTGATCTTTGAACTGGCCATGTGCTGTTCTGTACAGATAAAGAGATTACATTATCGTGTGTGTGTGTGTGTGTTCAGAGGGAGTTGTGATTGTTGGAAGTTACATGTGGCACGATCATCTGGTGAAGGCTAAAGTACACCTCAGAACGCACTATTAACGCTTGCGTCATTTTTGGCAATAAAAAAAAAGTAATGGACCTGTGTGGTTAAAGTAAGCAAGAGCGGTACCTCTAGAAGGCCCACAGCCACCGACAGCGCCACGCCGGTGGATCGGAGCGGGCGCTTGCCCTGGGTGACGGGCCAGGGGTCCCTCTGAAGCTCCCCCAGCAGGTCGGTCAGATTCATATCCACCCGGTGGACCGGCTGGAGGAACCTATGACCGCCACGGCCGCAGAAGACAAGGGAGCGTTAACGGCTGCAGAATACAGTCGGCTGACAAGTCCTTTGGCGGTCATTGTGTAAAACAATACAAAAATAATACAAACGGTAAGGAAATAAAGAGTTTTGTTCTGACCGGCAAGAGGCTGAAGGATCTTGGGGCGCAATTGGTCGGCCTTGCTGGCCTGATGCGGCTGGCTTCATTAAACCCAACATTTCCTATACGAAAAAGAGAGAGACACACACACACACACACACACACACACAGTAGATATTAAAAGATGTCACTTGATGGAGCTTTGGTCATTTAATTAATGGCGTTTCACGTCCTGCTAAACACAGCAGAGGTAATCCCGTACAGAAACCTGGTTCAGTGGCTATAATAGAAATTGCTTCACTGACCCGAACCACTTAAGCCACGCCAAAGCGCTTTCACATCCACAAAGGGGTGCCTCTACTCATTGTAATGGATGACCTGAAATATTATATTATTATTGTTGAACGTTAACTCATGTTCTATGCATGATCCTTGAGAAGATGAAACCCGAGTCCTGTGACGTGGGTGGAATTTCACCGTGGCTCAAATCGTTATATACACAAGCAGGTGTGGGAGCACGTTTGAATGATTCAATTTCACTATGACTAATGATAACATTGTATTTACTTTAGTCATTTAGCAGACGCTTTTATCCAAAATGACGTACCGATAATTCAGTCATTCATTGGGTTAGGCATCTTGCTCAAAGATGCCTGGGTAACCCTGCAGACATTGGTCTTCGAACCCGCAGTATTTGCGGCGGGAAGTCAGACACCTTGACCACTCGACTATCCTTGCCTTCAGAACACAACAATCCCAGCCTGACGAGGACAGTCAGGTGTGCCGTGGCGAGCGTCGTCCACCACCACCCATCATCACCACCCACCTGGATCTGCTTGGAGGACAGCTCCTTGGTGCCCCTGAAGACGTAGCTCTTGGCGATGCCCTCGCAGCTGAGCTCGTGGACCTGCACCATGCGTCCGAAGGTGATGAGGCCCACCAGGGCGTCGGGCGGCAGCAGGCTGAGAGACATCTGCAGCGACTCGCGGAGGGCCTGCAGGTCCTCCTCCTCCAGACACGTGTCCACCACGTACAGGAAGATCAGCGGGGTCGCCGGGCCGCGCTGTCCACAGATGGAGAGTGACAGAAAATGCCATGAAAAGACGCCTTTATTTCCCATCTGCGGCGGTGATCGGTAGTGTTTGGAGCCATTGTTAAATAGCAAATAAATGCAGCCTAATGCAACCAGACTGCGTACTGGCCGTGGCTGAAAAGACCCGGCTCTGAGGTACAAACAACAACATACATGTCCCAAGGGTAGGAAACCAGGCCACCTTGACATGTATGGACCAAACTATTTCATTGTGACACAATGTTTTTAACCCAGGCCAGCTCTTTCTGTAGATAACTTCTTGTATATAGAACAACGCTGCCACGCTGGGGGAAACCAGTCCAATCCTTACATTACATTTAAACACGGTGCCATGCCATGGCAGCAGAGTTCAGAGCGCAGTGATGATGAACAAGCAATATTTACCTGTACAATGTACTCGATGGTGGAGAACTGGGGCATGAGTTCTGCTGGCTGGTTGACATCAGAGATGCCCGCGTAAGAGGGTGGGAACTGCAGAGATGACATCCACAGCGTAAGCCCGTATAACCGGAGACAGCATAGACACATCAACAGTTTAAAACGGATAAACAGTTTGTGATTGTGTAATTAGGAATACTCACTGGGTTTCTTTGGAAGCAGAAGTTGCATGCCCATATTTTAGCTCTGAAGTCAACTTGACTGTAACCGACAAACAAAAAAACGGTGTAAAACAATTAAATATGTGCAGTCTTCTGCCTCACGGTTAAAGCAGCACACTTAAAAAATCCCAATTCAGCATTTGCAGTTAGACCGCAGATGTAGCAAACATGATGTGTTGGCATTTAAACGCGAGTCACGGTCATCATCCGGCGCACAGTGGACCATCCCGCCGCATCTCTAGTTGTTCAATATTTGAGCAGAAAATAACACGCGACTTAGAAGTAGCACCAGCACATACACAGCAGCACTGCATCCCAGTTGATATTTGCCAAGACTGGGATGCTCACTCACTCACGCACACGCACACACACACACACACACACACACACACACACACACACACGATGTATCTCAAGATATCTGGAGCATTAAAAAAAATAACAAAATGTGTTTCAATAAGGCAATGAGTTCGAGTTAAGGCGTTGAGTTGCCTGTTCAGCTGGCCGATTTTAAGACGACAGCTATACAAGCAAAAATACACACAATACATACGAGTACGATTACAACAAGCATGCCAAGTTCTCTACTCACCACAACGGGTTGAGCACAGCCTTGCAGTTGGCCCGGCCGCACATGACGGGCTCATACTGGACCGGGGGGAGGTCGGGCCTCTCCTTGAGGGGCGTGAAGAGGCAGGAGACCGGCACCACCAAGCGGGTGGCTTCCAGGCGGCTGGAGGGCCACAGGTTCCAGCTGAACCTCACCCCGTCCCGGTCCTCGTTCTGCTGGATGAACTCTTGGTAGGTCGCCATCCCGAAAACTGAAGAAAAAAAAAAGGTAGGAAGGTATATAGATTTAGCTTAACAGGTTTCGACTGCCAGTGTCAACACTGCCTCTGCTTCTGCTTCTGCACACAAAAGTGTTGCTCGCTTGGCTGTTGTACATAACCACCCCCCCCCCCCACACACACACACACCCAGCCTGAACCTGTCTGAAATGTCAAGAATTCATGACACAAGAAAAAACCTGATGAACGTGTTATGACAGATTACTTCATTTGAAAGTGTATTTATTCACTGTGAGCAAAGACACACACATTTCATGAATGGGCATAAGGCTTGTTAAACGACCTCAGCGACCCCTGTGTGCTATCATCATGCTTGCATAATAACACACACACACACACACACACATACACATACACATACACACACACACACACACACACACACACACACACACACAC
>JAOPJI010000101.1:17103163-17119365 GCA_027122695.1 Merluccius productus
TGTGTGTGTGTGTGTGTGTGTGTGTGTAAAAGCAACAAGTCTGCATCCAGTAATGAAATGTAAATGATTGCAGTGAAATATATGCGGCAGAAGATGGATGGATGGATGGATGAAATATATGTAGAATCATTTATACTCATATTTTGTGTGTGTGTGTGTGTGTGTGTGTGTGTGTGTGTGTGTAGCTGTTAAGCCAGCTGAAGGGCAACCTGGAAGAGGAGAACCGTCATCTCCTGAGCCAGATCCAGAGTCTGATGCTGCAGAACCGCACCCTGCTGGAGCAGACCATGGAGAGCAAGGACCTGTTCCACGTGGAGCAGAGACAGTACATGTAAGCACATGCTACCGCCTCAATAGATCTTATGATATATGACAAAGGGAAGTTAATATGGCTTTGACTATATCAACCTAAAACAAACAATTTCTAGAGCAAAACAGCAATACAAAGTGCTTAACAAGGGAAACATCACAACAGGAACGATGAGTTTAAAATAACAGTAAAAGACTAGGTAGGTAAAGTGTGTTAAATTTCTGTTAGGTTTGACTACAGACATGCAGATACCAATAATAGTTCAAGTGTTAAAGTCACAGAATTATAACTCAGTTCATATGGAAAACCGTAGAACCAGGTAAGATTTGACATGGCATGACGTCAAATATTCATGCAGGCCTAGGTGTCCTATTTTTCCTATTTTGCAACGTAGTGCACTCTGAGTCAGCCTAGAGATTGGTCCCAAGTGCACAACACATTGCATTAATTGTATCCAGGAACAAAACACACAAACAAACACCCTCTAAATACCCTCAGCTCTGGGGCGTGGAGAGGAAGCTGCAAAGGCAAGAAGAATAGATGATATAAGTGACGGAAATGTCACTGCATAAGGTTCTCCTGGTGCAGCAGGGTCTATTTTGAGCACCCCAAAAAAACAGCTAGGGTGCTGCCTGTTGTGGATATGCTCGGTGCAGTCAGGCCGGGATTATTGATGCGGTCTGACAGGACAGCAGCGTTAACTGACCTACAATTCTCCGCACGTCATTTGGGTGCCGCTCACAGCGCTGGCCTAAATTGATGAGAAAAATCTATGGCTCCCTGCAGGGAAGTAGGGCAGAAACTCGGGTGTGTGTTTGGCATGTCCAGTACAGCAGCACGACGACATGCTGTGATTGAATTGCTGTGATTGCTGTCAATGAAGAAGAAAGTATGTGGTGTTACTGAAGTATGTTATATGTTTAGTAATATTAAGTCTGAGTTCATTAATCGAAACATGTATTGCCTTTATTTCAATGTTGATGTGAATAACGGCATTTGGCATAGAGGTCTCACCAGCACTAACTTTGCAGATAACTCTCCCTAAGAAACAAATGGGTCACATGCATTTCAACACATTCAGACCCTCAGTCATCGGCCCACAAGCTCTCCTCCAATGCAGAGGCTGCTGATTAACAGACAAGAAGATCGTTGCTCATGGACACCTCTCAGTGGTCAATGCCGCAGTTCCACGTGTCCCGAGAAACTCTCATGATATCTCTCTCTTTCGGGGTTCATTGTTGTTTTTCAGTGACAAGCTGAATGAGCTGAGGAGGCAGAAAGAGAAGCTGGAGGAGAAGATCATGGACCAGTATAAGTTCTACGACCCCTCACCCACTCGCAGGTAGGGTTTTCGTTGCAGCACGTCCACTGATGGGCCTCATTACACTGACATGGGTCGTCGTTGGTCAGTAACAGTTCTAATCTAAGTTTCAATCAACCCCAATTCAACACAGAATCTTTAGACTTAGAGGGTAGAGCAGTGGTTAGGGGTGTTTGACTCCCAGCCGAAAGGTTCTTGGTTTGAACACCAATCCCAATGTCCACATATATGTACATGACATCCTTGAGCAAGATGTCTGACCGCTACCTGCTCATTAATGACATCTAGTGTCCACCGTAAGTAGCTTTTGATAAAAGCATCTGCTGAATGACTACAACAGTAAATCGTACTGCTTATAAGGTCATGCTGATATGATTCTCTCTCTCTATCTCTCTCTCTCACTCTCTCTCTATCTCCTCCCCTCCGAAGACGAGGGAACTGGATCACACTGAAGATGAAGAAGCTGATCAAATCTCGGAGCCGGGAGCGGACCACCGACGGCTCCATGCTATCGGTCACCCCCACGCACTCCGGCTCCTGCGAGGGTCTCGAGGAGTCCCACCTCCACTGCCAGCAGCAGGACAGCGGCTCTTATGTGGGCTCGGACGGCTCCGGGGGCTCCCCGTCCGCACCGGGGCCCGCCGACACCCTCTCCCCGCAGCGGAGCATCAGTGAGTATGAGCTCGTTCGCGCTCTGCACACACTAAACCGGTGAAGGATCAGCGACGAGGCCTCATCTCCTTGTCTCCCCGCCGGGAGTTATTAGAGGCATGGAGGAAGTAGAAGGCAGACGGTTTCTGCCGCCCCCCTCTCTCGAAGTCGACTGGAGTCAGGGCTAGACCGAAGGTCGCAAAATGTTTGGTCAGCCCTCGAAAGATCCTGCTGGTCAGAGCTCGCAGTCCGCCCACGTTTGATTGAAATTGCCCCTCCGCCTCAGCACTTTCGCAAGAGGAATAAACCTGCAGTATAGCAGCGATCTAGGTGTTGGTGTTGTTGTTCATTGCATGCGTAATGCATCCCAAACACACATAGGCCACATTGTGTGTCATATCTGAAGGTTCAATGTCGTGTGGTGCGTGTCAACTTTCCTTAAAGCGATCGACACATGATAAGCTTTCGCCGTCGGCATTGCCAATGTGTTACTATGGAGCCGAGCGATGAAGCCCGACCTAGCCGTCGACGCTCCCTTGGGCGTAGGACCTTGACACTGCTTTGACCCCGGTTGACGCTGACCTCATCCAATCAGATCCCAGCTTTGAATCTAAATGCCAACGGTTTTTATCATTTCTAAACTCATGTTTTATGAGTTAAAAGCGCTTAACTCTCGTCTGTTGGCTGGCTACTTTCCAACGCCCAACCTAGTGTCCTGCGCTTTGCTGAAAACTCATCATGTGTCGACCGCTCAACACCCCCTGTTCTGCTCCCTATACTTTGTGTGTGTGTGTGTGTGTGTGTGTGTGTGCGTGTGTGTGTGTGTGTGTGTGTGTGTTAATGTGTGATCTCTCTCTCTCTCTCTCTCTTCATTCCTCTTTGTTAATGTTACATTCATCTCCCCATTCCCTGTTCCTCTGTTGTCTGGCCTCCCTGCTTGTTTCTCTTCCTGCATTGCATCTGTGCTCTCTCTCTCTCTCTCTCTCTCTCTGTGTCTCTCCCCCGTCTCATCTCTCTCTCTACCTTCCTATCCCCCCTCCCCTGATGTGATAAGCAGCAGCCCTGAAACTATTTCCCCGTATGAGGAACAGACTGAAGGACAGAGACAAAGTCAAGTCTCTTCTCCGCCGGTCGATGTGTAAGAAACGCTGTGGTCCATTTGTATGTAGTGACCTTGCCCTTTCTGTTGCTAACATACTTACTGTGGTGCTTAACTGTGTGCCGGCGCTGTCACGATGTGAGGGGGGGGGGGGGTAGTGTAGTAGTGCAGCAGTAGTGCAGTAGTAGCCAACACATGTAGGTATGTGCCGGTGCCTGCGCCATACCATTAGCATCACCTTAACAACTTCATTTTGCAAAATAGTGCAAAAGTATTAGTGCACAGTATATCCTGTTCTTTAAATGTACACACTATTCCACTCTATTGTACACATGCCATTCCACCGTGTGACGTTATTCGAGTTCAACATGAAATAATGTAAGTAATGGCAGAAAAGAGGTTAATGAAACCCTGCATTGCAGGAGAACTCTGCTGTCGTAAAACGTAAAACGGCGCAGAGAAAGCAAAGACAATGTAAAAAGTGTTTTTTTTTAAGTGGAAATGTGTTATACCCATAGCCCATTATTTCATCCCCACTCGCATTCTCATCAACATCTACAATATCTTATGCTTCCATCCATCCATCAATCCATCCATCCCAGCCCTGGATGGCCTGGCATGCTCCGCTGAACGGTCCAGAGAGGAGGACCTATGGCCGGGCTCCTGGGAGCTGTTTGAACAGTCCCGGGTCGATGGGGAGGAGGAGGCAGGGGATGAGGAGGAAGAGGAGGAGGAGGGCGTGATTGACATGTTGACCTCTTCCCTCACCTCTTCTGTCATGTCCTTACTTCATCACCATCATCAAACCACCACCACCACCACCCCGTCACCACCTGGTCATCTCCACCACGCCGACACCTCCGACCCCGTCCCAGATATTTCAAAGCTATGGCTTACAGGTATAGGCATACGCGTTTCGATTGTTTTCCTAACCGCCATCTTTGATAGCTCACTATTAACATAGCTAAGATTAGAGCTAATATTACACGCTATATGCTATAACCGTCATCTCGAAAGCAACGAAACAGCATAGCTTCATTGTCAATTTAGTCAGACATCCATATATATATATATATAGGTTGTGTTCTCATCCAGTCTGTCTTCTGCTCCGCAGATAAAGATTCTGTTGATAGCGCATCTGGTTTTGAGGACAACGAAGATCTGCAGCACCACGGTAACGCCGTTTAGTTGTTTGTTCAGTGGTTCCCTTTGCATGCAAATGGATGTGTTATAAACATCCCGGGAATTAGGACTAAATCCATCAAATCCTAAACATGGCCTTGATTTATAATCATCTATGCTCATTCTCAAAGCCGGCCAACTTTTAAGAAAAGCTAGACTCTGCTGCCTTCTGTTGGTAACCTGACAAATTGCACCAATACTGTTTTAGCAGAAGTGCTGAGTCATACTGCAAATTCAGCTCCAGAGATTGACATAAACCAAATTAAACGTTTAGGATTTGATAGTTGTGAAAATGTATATTTTTAATGAATTCCTATTGTTGTTGTTGTCGATGAAGATGCTGGTCCGCATCTGATCCTGTTGTTTGCCTCTCATGGTTGGTTTCCCAGGACTGAACGGCGCCCCGAGCCGAGCCCAAAGTGAGAGCAGCGGAGAGTACAGCATGAGCCTGGACAACGAGCCCTGGTCCAACGGCAGCAGTCCGGTCCAACAGCCCCTGTCCTGCCGCTCCCCCTCCGCCTACCAGCCCCCCAACGACGCCTCCAGCCCCCGGCACGCACACCCCGCCGCCACCAACGGCTCTCCGGTCCTCGACCCGCCGCTCCAGTGCAGCCCCACCGCGCAGCTCAAAGAAACCACAGGAACCCTACAGGACCTCTGGCCCATGAGGGGCGCCAAGACCATCAGGAGGGGCTCGAAGACCAAGGCCTCCTCTCGCCGCTCGTCCGACTCCGGGGGCTCCTTCAAGCTGACCAAAGTGCTCAACGGGTTGAGTTCAAAGTCCAGCCCGGTCAAAGCGGAAACCACCGCCGCGGCCGCCGCCCGTTCCGCAGCTTGCTCCCCGATCACGGTGCTCTACGTCCAGGGTAAGTCGTCCTCGGTATCCGGCTGCCTCAACTGCTTCTCTACCCCTCTGGGAAGAGAGGGCCGCCTGAGGGGATTCAGATGTCCCAAGGTGCTCCCCCGGGCGAGCAGCGTCATCTCCACCGCCGAGGGCTCCTCCCGGCGCGCCAGCATCAACAGTAGGGCGGCGGCGGTCAGGACGGCCCCCGAACCCACCCAGGGATTGGCTGATGAAAACATGACCGTGGAACTGAATCAGGGCAACGCGGCCAACCAGAGTCGAGAACCAGCCGCCGACCGCCACAATTCGGGCGAGCCCGATCCCAGGCCGCCCCTCAAGCCCCCGCGAGACCCGGCGGTGACCGGCGTGGCGGCGGCGGACCGCCCCAAGTCCCCCGTCCAGGAAACAATGTTCGGCTCCCCGTTCACGTTCAGCTCCGTGTTCTCCAACACGATCTTTGGCGATTCTGCTGAGGTCGCCGATGACGACGCCGGCCTAGGCCCACCGGAGGAGAGCGGCAGGAAAAAGACCTCGCCTCACTTGGGTCTGTGCATGGCGCAGACTGATCCGGCCCAGACTCTTCTCCATGTGGACGCCGAGAAGAACGCGAGTGTGGAGACAGCAGGTGAAACAAGCACGGCGGTACTGGAGGAGAAGGACGCGACGGTCGCATGAGATGTGCTGCGGTGGTCTCATGATGCAAATGTCATGGTTTCTTTCTGCAAAGCCCCTCTTTCCGTATCACCGGGTAAGGGCTGCGTCAGCGAATATTTTGTGGTTGCATTTTTGCAATGACTATTCTGCTGATGTCACAGAAAACAAATTGATGAAATAGCTACGGTTATATTCACTTTGTTTTCTTTTGGCAAGAAAGAAACCAACTCATAAGTCCTGTCCTGTGGGCGGTGCTTTTATTTTTGGGATTATAATAAAATATACGTTCAATATTTATTCGTTCTTGGTATTACCTTACTTTTGTTGCACTTGTTATGTAATTTATTGATAGATACCTCATCCCTGGTCACGTTTACATAAGAAATCATTGTTTTTTTTTATATTCCATGGTGTCATATTTGGACACATGTATAACCCCACATTTTTGGTTAATTTTGCTTCTTCTCACCCCGCTCGCTTCATCCAGTCATTTTATGTGATGCCCTAATGTCAATATGTAATATATCCCCTGCTTCTTCATATTATTGTGGACCTAAGAGGAGGTAAGAAGAGGTACATATGTGTTATATTCCTGATGTTAAATAAGATGTTTATCAGATGTTTATCAATTGCATAAGTTGTTACCCAAATAAATAAAAGGACAATATATTTCCTATATTTTCATTGGTCTCATTGGTTTTATTGGTTTCATACCCGCTGAACAAAACACTATTCAGATAAATAAAATAAATTAAACTAATACGTGTGGGCAGTGTGACCATAAACAGAAAATGATTAATCCAAACATTGAGAAAAGTGTGCTTGTGCTCAATTTATGGTGGATAATGCAGTGATTATGTCGTTGTGTATTTATAGTAAATGGCAGCCTTAGCAAATTATTTTATTTTTGTATTTAACCTTTATTTAACCAGGAGTAAGTCTCATTGAGATTAAACATCTCTTTTTCAATAGTGTCCTGGCCAAGACATGCGCCAGCAGCACAGTTACAGGGTTGCAGACATAAAACAAACATATAACAATTTTAAAAAGAAAAACAGAGCAGAAAATTACAGAATCATGAACTATCAAGTTCAACACATCTACAGCTAGATGTGCTGGATTAAAAATGGCACAGAAATGATTTGAACGTGCATGTTATGTTACAGCTTTCTTAAAAAATATATTTACTCAGTACCACTCTGTACCACTAGGGGGCGGCTCCTGACGTCATCATGGAGCGCCACTGGCGTACGCGAAAGTAAACGCGCCGCCGCCGCCGCCGCCGCTCGCTCGCTCGCTCTGTCAACACCAGCAAACTCCCACGTCTCCCACTGGGTTTCACCGAGCTGGGGCGACTCTATCACGCACGGCGGCTGTGTGTCTACTGTGGGGTCGGCAAGATGCTGAACGCGCCCGCCGCCGAGAGGAACAAGGAGCCCATCCTGGCGGTGCTGCGGCAGTGCGTGGACGCCGGCAAGCCGCTGCGGGCCCTGGAGGTCTCGTCCGGAACCGGCCAGCACGTTGCGCACTTCGCCCGCGGGCTGCCCAACATAACATGGCAGCCGTCCGAGTACGACCACCAGTCTCTGGCCAGGTGAGACTTGAGGCGGCGGTCGTGTCGCTTACTTTTTTTGTATAGCTTTTATTTATCAAGTGAAAGACACAGACATAAAGTGCATACAGGAATACAATGTCTATTCTTTATTGTTTTTATGAACTTAAATGAACAACACCCCTCCCCCTCCCTCCCTTCCACCCCCCTCCCGACCTCCCCCAAAAATTAAAATAACAGAGAACAAAATAAAATAAAAGGACACTTATACACACATACACAGCAATAATTTAAAAATACAAATGTAAAGTGCTAGTGCTGATCATTAAATGTACAAAGTAAGTATGCTGACTTAAGTATGCGTGTGCTTACTTGTACTACTTGTGCTATGGGTGGGGGGGGGGCCGTGTGAGTGGTGGTGGTGGTGTTGATGTTGATGTTTGTGTTTAGTATAGACGCGTACCGAAGCCACTACCACCTGGACAACGTCAAGCCGCCCATCCACGTGGACGCGTCTCTGCCGTGTGAGACCTGGGGAGCCATCCAGCCAGCCTGGACCTGGTGGTCAACATCAACATGATCCACATCACCCCCATAGCCTGCACAGAGGTGCAAAACACGTCGCCGACGTATACATGCTGTTGATGACCGCACTGCTACGTGGTCCCCATCCCAATAACGGTGTGTTTTGTGTGCGTGTCTCTCTCTCTATAGGGTTTGTTCAGAGCTGCGGGTCAAATACTGAAGCCACAGGGGATGCTCCTGACGTATGGGGTGAGTGGAGTGGTCACGTGACGTCCTGACTCCTATTGAGGAATTATGACCATGTGGACATGCTGCCGTCCATGTCCATGCTGCCGTCCAACCTTTTTATTTTCTATTTCTTCAGCCATACGCTGTGAACGGTCAGATCACCCCAGAAAGCAATGTTAACTTTGACTACAGTCTAAGACAGAGGTAGGTCTACGTCCAATGTACGGTCTTTGTTCATTCATCTGTTAGATTTTATTTGGGATGATTATGTCATAGAATGAAGACAAATAATCCAAAATTGTCCATGTTCTTACAATTCTGCAATAACTTCTCGATCCGCTAGTGGAAGATGCTAATGGTTTTATGACTAAGAATCATAGCACATGACTAGTCTTACCTTGCATAATAAGTAATAATAACGCTTATGCTTGCAGCACAGCTAAAAACAATCATGTAGGTTCTCAAAACAATCAGAGATGCCTTGATGTCCACCATAAACATTAGCATATACGTCTTACAGGAATCCAGAGTGGGGTCTCAGAGATGCATCACGTCTCAGTTCCATGGCACAGAAGAGCGGGTTGTTCCTGGAGAAAATGGTGAGCAGGTTTTCAACACATGTTCAAATTGAGAAAAAATAACATGATTTAAAAAACAAAATGTTAATCGTTATTGTCAATCACATAACGATAGAAAATTGTCTTAGGTTATGGGCTCACAAACAACATAAAAACATACATAAATACGTTCCATAAATAAATACAAGTAGGTGTGCAAAGCTGCATTGATTATAACTTTGATAAATAACATGTTGAAAATTATTAATTTTCTGTATTTTTGGTCTTGTTTTTCTCACCAGGTGGACATGCCAGCTAACAACAAATGTCTTCTGTTCAGGAAGGAGAGTTTGGTGTAGGAGATTCGCCAGCATCTTGTCTGTAGGTGGATAAGAATGTGTGTTTGTGACAGTTGGCCGTCCCACTGACATGCGTCTTCATCTACATGCATTGCCAAGTTATTCCATTGCACATCAATTATATTGTATGAGTCATTCTGTATGAATATGGTCATACATTGTGTAGCTGGTTATAACCAAACACCAACAAATAACCTATTAGCATGAATATTCTTTTTGCAAATTGTTATAATATTAATTTCTATAAGATTACTAATGCTGAGGTTTTTTGTTTTTATTTCTAAAGCACTGTTTTATTATATAAAAGTGTAATTACATATATAGCACAGGAGGAAGCATGTTTAACTCATCAGCAACGCACCAATAGGATAACATGTGTGGGATAAACCTGTACAATTGTTAGTGCTCACTCACCTGGTGGGAACCCACATGGTCCTCACCAAGAACACAGCTGGACTGTAAATGTTTGTAGTTTCCTAACCTCTATTTACATGACAGATCTGGCCTATAAAAGCCACATTTTCAATTCTCTGGGAGAAAGAGACACAGAGGCCATGACAGTGAGCACAAACAGACTGGTGCAGTAGTCAGTATAAACCATCTAGTAAAGTATCTCACAGCACCAGGGCAGAGAGGCTTTGTAGAAAACGACAGGCCTACGCATATGAAGTACAGCTTAAATGAAGAGGCAACTTTCACTACAAGAACAATAGCATAGTGTGGATATTTGTGTATTGCTAATATGATGGACAACAGGATTTTATTATTATCCTGACCTCAATAGATGTGCTTATCACCCTTTTATGCTCTGGTTGATTTACAAGCCAACGGTCGAGCATTTGGTGTTCATACGAGCCGTGTGGACAACTTGGTCAAAGTCTAAGCTCACCTATAATGTCATAAAATGATTGGCTGTTAATAATAAAACTGATCATGTGACTGACTGGAATTGAATGCAATTGTCAGTCCTTCGGAGAGCTCAGTGTGGGATATCTCCTTTGAGATTATGAGCAGCAGATTGAAAAGGAATTATTTTTGGGTTGCTGTGCCGCTTTTGCTTGGACATTTAGATATCAGGTAAAATGGCTGAGGCAACCACTGTTTTAAAGAGTTTCCTGACTTGCCAAGTGTGTTATGAGACTTTCAAAGATCCTGTGTCTCTGGGCTGTCACCACAACTTCTGTTCCGGCTGTCTTCAACGCTTCTGGGTCCAAGCTAAAAACAAAAACTGTCCCACTTGTAGGAGAAAATCCTCAAAGGATGCTACACTTGTTAACTTTGGACTACAGGAACTAGTTGATGCCCATGTTGGCGGAGAGCTGATCCAGCCAAGACGGAGAGCTGATCCAGCCAAGTCTGAGGCAGTGTGTAGAGAACACACACAGGATCTTAAATGGTTTTGTAAGGAGGAGCAGAGAGCTGTGTGCCATTTATGTCAGTTCCCTCATTTCCATGGTCACAAACTGCTTCTTATAAAAGATGTGGTACCTAATCTGAAGGAGCAGCTGGAATTGGACTTACAGTCTCTAAAGGCAAAAAGGGAGAAATACAAAGAGATTCAAGAGACATATGATGGCATGGCTCAACATTGCAAGAAACAGCGGCTGAACACAGAGAGGCAAATCAGAGCAGAGTTTGACCAGCTTCACCGGTTCCTAAATCAAGAGGAGGAGGCCAGACTGGCAGCCCTGAGGGAGGAAGAGGAGCAGAAGAGGAAGACCATCATGCTGGAGAGGAAAAACATTGATGAACAGATCTCCACTCTCTCAGAGAGCATCTCAGCTGTGGAACGAGACCTGGCACAGAAAGACAATGCTGCGTTTCTCACCAGCTACAAAGACACCCAGACCAGCGCCAGGGTCCACTGCTCAGGGTCTGATCCTCCACAGCCACTTCCTGGAGGGCTGGTAGACGTGGCCAAACACCTGGGAAACCTGTCCTTCAGAGTCTGGGAAAAGATGAGGGAGGAGAGGATCAAGTTCACTCCGGTTATTTTTGATCCAAACACTGCATCAAACTCTCTTTATCTGTCTGAGGATCTGACCAGTGTGAGATATAAGACCAAAGCAAAGGGTCACCCTGACAACCCAGAGAGGTTCATATCGTACTCTAATGTTCTGGGTTCGGAGGGCTTCAGCTCAGGGGAGCACAGCTGGGAGGTGGAGGTAGGAGACCATCCCCACTGGCTGATAGGTGTCAGTAAAGAGTCGGTGGAGAGGAAAGTCGTGAGTAATGCTTCGCCAGGAAATGGAATCTGGTGTTTAATGCATTTCGGTGAAAGCTACAGTAATTGTTCAGATAAAAGCTTCACATTTAAGAGGAGTCCACAGAGGATCAGAGTCGTGCTGGACTGTGACAAAGGGGAGGTGTCCTTCTACGACCCCGAAGGCATGACTCACATCTACACTTATGAAGACACATTCTCTGAGAAGATCTACCCATTTTTTTGTGTTGGACCAGCAGGTGAAGAGCAGACCATGGATGTTAAAGTGTGTGGTGTCTGAGTGTCTGTAGGCCTATCAAACGTCATGCCAAGAGGGGGAGAGCTAAGGTTTAGCTATGATATATTGTAGCATACTCCAGCACAGAAAGATTAATGTTTAAAGAGGATAGAGTCCATGTATTGTAAAAAATAAAAAATAAACGAATAAAAATAAGTCATTCTGCACAATAAAATTATTATGACAAGGCAAGGGTCAGCTATGAAATTCAAAATACAATACACATAATAATAATAATAAAAAAACAAGGTAGTTAAGGCATAATGTAGGTGCAGGTAAAACATATTTACAAGAGATAGTGTACAATAAAGTGACTTTGGTAAAGGTATGTAATTGTCAGGTTCCATTGTTTAACAGCCTGCTGGCCGGGGGATGGCCAAATATGATATAGGGTGACAGGTCATTTAAGGTTAAAGGTTAAATACTGACTGCCAAGCTGTTTGTTTGAATCTGTATCGATTATCTAGCCATCAATTAATATACACAGAATTCAACTCGGTATGTTGACACAAAAAAAAAAAAAAGGAATAAAATGTAAAATAAACTAATTATAACGATATAATAAATGTAAAATGTTTAAATGTTTATTATATCATCTGTATTGCATATTATTTTTAATTCTTACATCTTATGAATTAACTTATGTACATATTCTTGTACACATTATACCATGTTCTAGACATACTAGAAAACATTATTGGTAGAAAATCTACACATTTTGTTTGATTTGTGTCTCATTCATCTGTTTCTGCTGAAATGCTAACAAATAAGCATGACAAAAACAAGGGCGACTGTTTATGATGTGCTCCTTCTTATGATTGCTGCTTGAATATTACTGCAACAGAAACAATAAAAAGTTGAAGAACCCTCATGTTGTATTTAATGTGATTCATAAAGACTACTGAGACGGACTCTGTAAGGAGTGACTGGCAGGGCTTGAGTCAATCTCATTTACAAATATGCCCTGTGACAGTTTATTAATTAATGTTAATTATTGAGAAAATGCAGCAGCTGGTTGCTGCTTTTGCTCAATCCAGTTGTAATTGGTACATCAAAAATACAGCACAGATACATTTCTAGGGTATTGTATTTTGTTATTGAAATAAAGTGTGAATAAAGCCAATAACTGTGAACCACAACCAGCATAATACCCATTGAATTAATTTGAAATGAATACCACCACATATTTTGTGAAAGGTCACATGTTTATTTTCATAATAACAACAGCAAAATTAACATTAGACAGTGCTTGAAAGGGAGAAGTGTGAATAGCGAGCAACATGCTTAACAATAAATCAGAACAACCATTGTTCACAATACAAAAATTATCACACTCATGTATCTCAGGTATACAATAGAAAACACACTTAAAAAACAACAACACATTATTTAAAAAAATATATAATTTATCCTCACTAGCTGAGTAATTTTGCTTTCATTCCACAATGAGGTTGCTAATTTTCACAATACTACAATATAAATCACAAATTCCTATATTGTGTTTATTTTTATTCACAAATACTTGAATGTAGAAAAAAATGCTGTATTAATGTAGTCTCCTCCAAGTACTTCTCTAATATGAAATAAGTACAGCAACTTCGAGAATACAGTTATATGTATATTCATTCAGCAATAGTTTTTCTATGTTGTTTTCTTGATGTGTATTCCTAATATTCTCCAATATGTACTCCATCTTTAAGTATCACCTGCTTACATGGGGTCACGAGTAATTTTCCCTCAGAGTTTAATAAATCTATCTATCTAGTGAGTGACCCATTATGGGAGCAGTTTATTATGTGGCTCCATTGGCAAACCAAGCTACTCCTGCGGGCGCACTGAAACATCACAGGCCTTTTTGTTGAGGGCCTCCCGGACCTTCTTGAGCCTGCGGTCTGTGATGGTCCTCACGTAGCTGTCTGGCTGGATGATGGCCATGCCATCCTGCACCACACCCATCACCAGCCAGGGGCTCTCCTCCATGGTGATGTTGGGACACGGGCAGCTCCAGTCCATCTTGGCGAGGGTCACCTCCAAGTGCTTGGTGTTGAAGAAGCTCAGGCCCATCTTCTCGTCTCGCAGCACCTCCTCCAGGCTGAAGCGGGCTATGCCGGAGTCCAGGTCTTCGATGAGCTCCGTCAGCCGCCCCACAATGGCGAAGTCGCTCCGGCACAGGCTGGGCACCATCTTCCCCTTCACCCTGCACGTCCTGCACGGCCTGTTCTTAGGCTGCGGGCAGTTGGCCTCGCACTCCTTCTTGCTCCGGAAGTTGTTGGGGTTACCGTGGCAACCGCCGTAGGCAAAGGCCTGGCACTGCTTCCTCAGGGAGTCCCAGGCCCACCTGGCCTCCCAGGTCTTGCAGGGCCCCTGGACGGCGGGGAGGGAGCAGGTTCCCGCCCCCTCCCGTTGGCACGACGCCCGGCACTCCTCGTAGGTCTCGAAGCGGTTGCGGCTGTCCTCGCAGCCGCCGTTGCTGAACGCCACGCAGCTGCCGCGCTTGCTGTCGTAGTGCCAGTCCACGTGGCGCTCCTTGCTGCACTCCCGCCGGTTCACCTCGGCCAGGCAGTCGGCCGGCGAGAACGGCCGGCCCATGGTCATCTCGGGGTCCTCGGAGAAGTCGCTGTCCGTTCGCCGGACGACGGAGAGCGGGTAGTCGGCGCGGAGAGCTCCGGCGAGGTTGCGCGCGACGCAGGTGTAGACGCCCGTGTCCCACACCTGGGCGTTGTAGATGACCAGCTGGCCGATGTTCGTGATCACCACGTTGCCGTACATCTGGTCGGGCCTCATGACCAGCCGCCCGCGCCGCTCGCTCTGCTTCTCCCAGGTGACGTCGGGCTTGGGGAGCCCGATGGCGTCGCAGTGAAAGCTGACGGTGCCCCCCACGTATATGGACTGGTGGGTCGGGTTGGAGAAGAGGGTGGGGGGCAGGGCGTCCTCCAGGGAGGAGGTAGGGGTGGGGACGGCCGTGGTGTCCTGAGGCAGCGGGCTGGTGGGCGGCCCCGCCAGGTAGAAGCGACAGGGGACCACGGTCAGCGTCACGCCGCGGACGCAAGCCTCCGCGTCCATGTAGCAACGGTTGAAGTACGTGAGGCCGTCCGAGGCGCAGGTGAAGTTGGGCTCTTTCTCACAGCGGTCCTGACACTTGCAGATGGGCTGACCCTCCCAGATGTCACAGGTGGCCCCCTGCTGGCTGCAGAGGAACCCTTGACAGGTCGCCGGGCTCCCGTCGGTCGTCCCCACATCCTGCCCCTCCGGCTGGGCAGGCGGGCCGTCTGAGAAACGGGCAGCTACACAGCTGTTCAGACCACAGACATTGGTGCAGCACTTCTCAAACTCGGCACAGTCCTGCACGCAGGAACAAAAGCATTTCATTCATTGGTAACCATAATAATTTCAAAAGTCAATGCAAACAATAAACCGCAAGGTGCACAACAATAATGATAATCTTATGTTGTCCATTTATTTTTAGCACTCTCTGGCACAAGAATGTCCTTCTATCGCTGCATCGCATCCTATCTTATAAGCATGTCTATAGGCCTGTCTGTATTTGTGTGTGTGTGTGCATGTATTTCAGGCCTATGTGTGTGTGTGTGTGTGTGTGTGTGTGTGTGTGTGTGTGTTTGTGTGTGTGTGTGTGTAAAAAGCTGAGTGATAAAAGAATGGCATGGCTGCACTGTGAGATGTTTCTTGCATAGTGAGTTTACCACTATGCAAGAAACATCTCACAGTGCATCCATGAGATGTTTCTTGCATAGTGTGATAAAAGAATGTCCCCCAATGTGAGATCAATAAAATAATTAATCTTAGTCTTCTTAACCTTAAGGCTTTTCGTGAGTGATGAGAGCCGTGATCGTTATAAAGCGTATAGTCACCTCGTCGACGCTGCACTCCCTCTCACAGGTGCTTTGCGCATCCACCCACAGATTGCCATTCAGCTTGTTCGGGCAGACTCCTTGGTGCTCCGCTTGGGGCCCCGCCGCCACACTGGCGCTCTCCGCTAAGGCGCCGAACGACAAGAAAACGAGGAACCAAACGCCTCCGAGACCCCTGGAGACATCTGCACCGGGGCCCACCGTACATCTCTCCCTGCAGACCGGGGCCAAATAAGACATGGTGGGTCCGAGTCAGCCCCCCAGCGGATCCATAACCCCCTCGGCTCCTAACGCGGAGGAGACTTTTGTTCAAAGGCCACTCGCCCTGCGGTGCGTCCCCGTTAATAAAATAAGTGGAGCCGATGGGAAATGACTCACTTCCACTTACGGGTTTTGCAACAACAACAACAACAACAAAAAATGCAAAAAGTAATGATAACACAGCGGAAGCGTGTGTGTTGAAGTGGCGCTTGTAAAAGACAAGCAGGATGGGCCAACGCCACGACACAATGACAAAAGAAAAAAGGCACAACGTCAGGGTTTCAGGCTG
>JAOPJI010000101.1:17142066-17154179 GCA_027122695.1 Merluccius productus
GAGCAGGTGTGAGCTGATAGTTTTCCAAGAGTCTTTTCCAAATCTTTTCAAAGTCTTCTGATGTATGGGTAGCATAAACCAATTTGGTGCATGGAGAAAATCTAAATTCGACAGCTGTGGTACAAGCAGGTCACCTCAGAGCTTGTCCACTTGAGCAGGGCTGTTATGCAGAGCTTAATCGGTGCGTACCTTGATCTTACTGGACCTGGCGTAGATGTCGGCCAGCTGCTGGAAGACGGGCATAGGTTCACAGAACTGCTGGGCGCGCTCAAACACCTTCTTCAGGCTCTCCTCGGTGCCGTACATGTTCTCCAGGTTCAGCAGCGCCACCCACACGTTCAGCTTCTCCTGCTCCTCTCTGGACGAAATGCCAGCATTTACAAAACACACTTAGATATTCGGGGGTGGGATGTTTCACATTCGCATGTCGTCGTTCAGCAGACGCTTTTATCCGAAGCAACTTCAAAAGTTAGGCGGACAACAATCAAAAGCATACAAACAAAATTGGAGTAGCTAAACACAAAACAAAGTGCCATAGGCATCAGACAATGCCATGTTAGTGGCGTCAAATAAATTGCGGCAGTATAAACTACCTGAAGGAGATGGTCTTGAGGGCCCTCTCGGCCACGCTGCGGGCCTGCTCTATCTGGGTGGCCTGCAGGTGGTTGGCCATGTACTGGAGCCAGAGGAGCGAGCTGTTGGGCGAGGCCAGCAGCAGTCGCTCAAAGGAGGCCGCGTCCTGGGGCCTCAGGCTGGGGTTCATCAGCTGGGCCTCCCGCTGCATCAGGGCCTTCTCAGCCTCCTTCTCCTCCTGCTCCTGCTGCTGCCGGGACTTCTTCTGGGGCTGGAAGAGGACCAGAGATCCAGATCAATACACAGGTTATTTGAAGCCTTGTACATTGCCACGTCACATCGCAATGACCGCCTAATGTTGGAAGCATAGGAGCATTCGAATGTTAGTTATTTAGTTAAGTCGTCATGTTTTTTTGGTCATTGTTTAGTTATTAATCGTCATTATGGGGAGATATTGTTTTGCTTAAAACTGCCACAGCGTTTCTCATGCAGGACGTGACAAAACAAAGTTTTCAATACTCTAGGTTATGGTATATTTATGTTGCTTTAGGATTTTACAGTACTACAACTCTCGCCAATAAAAATCCCATAATGCATTCTGATGTACAAGCCCTGTAGAAACAACCTCTATAACAATATTTTCTGTATATTTTGTCTGTACCAATTCATATTTATGTCTTTACTTTGTCCCTTTTTAATTCTTATCAATGTCCTTTCTGATGTGACACCCTAATTTCCCATCTGGGATTAATGATCTTCCACACTCTTAGGAAGAGTGTGGAAAAGGCAAGAATAAAGAGCAATTAAAGTGGAGACCACCTTCTGCTTTAAGCAGAGCAAGCAAAGAAGACCATACAACATTGACATTTAAAATCCAATGCTATTATTATAATCATCATCATCATCATAGTTCCAGCATGTATTCCTACCTTGTCCGTCTCCTCTTGGTCCTCCCCGTCACTGCTGTCTGCGTCCCGGGCCTCGCCGTCCACCATGGCTGGCTTCAGGGAGTTCAGACCGAGGTCCCAGGAGAAACCTGCGGCTACCTGCAGTCTGGCCGGACCCGCCTGGTCTGGTTTCCCTTGCTGTGTAAAACAGAAAGATATTCATAAAAGATAGTTCCGGTCCTTGATTCTGATTAGCTCGAAGCCATTGGAAAATGATGCGGCCACACACTTGTGACCGAAAATTAATTTTTAGTATTAGTGCCGCTAATCTCTAAATGTTATCTCCCCAGTCTTTAAAGCCTGATTAGCCTGTATGCTAGCTTGGAGCATACAAGCCAATAGGCTTACAGGCTAGCATTGATTGATTGGCGGAAGAACGATGATTTGTTTCCAATAAATGATCACATTTCATGTTGCTGTGTGTTTTATTCACAAAACAACGCCCCCTAGCTGTTCGAAAATCACAAAACCACGGCCTCTCCACAATGTAAAGATGTATTACAAAAGGACTAATGGATGACTGAAAGTCTCCTCAAAGTAACTTTCACTTTACTACTCGACAAACACATCACAAATCACGTTATTAGTTTTGACCTTGGACTTGTTCTCCTCCTCTCTGCAGGACACTTCCACCCCACTGTCGCTGTCGTCTGGTCGGCCCTTTTTTGCTTTCTTTGTTTTCTTTTTCTTCTTCACCACAGTGTCTGCCTGCACCTGGTCAAATTCACAACACACATACACACACGATGGACCATTAAGATATTCATTTTCATCAGTAGCTGACACGTGGGTCTGCTTTGAGTGGAATTTTAATATTCAACGGCCCCATTGTGAGCAACGGATTGTCATTATTCCTGATGAAGTCCGATCATTCCTTTTAGTGGCAAGATATACATTAATGTATACAGTCTGAAGTTAATGCGACTGGTGTGTAGTAACCTACTATGGAGTTGTGTGTCAGATCGGATCTTATCACAATTAGTCACATCATTAAAAGAGCACATTCATAAAAAATAATGGGCAGAGATGCATTTGCAATTAATTCCCTTATCTGGGGTCTGGCCAAACAAACTTGGTTTTGATTCCCATAGGCAGCGATGGGAACCGACTGACCAAACATTTTTACCTTTGGAGGCGTTTCTTTCTCTTTTTTATCCTCATCATCCTCTTCTTCCCTAAAGTACACGTCTGCCCCACTCTTGGCATCCTCTGGCTGTTTATCTTCTGTCTTCATCTTTTTGGACTTGGCTGGATCCTGAAAAAAAACCAAAAAAACAATCTGTTTACTATAAGGACTCACTAAATTATATGCATTACCCTGCAAACCAAGACTGGTGGCTATATGCCATTGCCTACTATAAAATAAGATAACAATTTGGCAAAATGATGCAAAGATTTCAGTGACCAAGACTAAGGCTAATACGCTGTTTGCATTGATTTGTTCACGGTTACTCAGCAGTATCGAATAGAGAATCATCAGCAAATCACATAAAAAGCCATTAGAAAGGGAAGAAAGCTAATTGGAGGAGGGGGCAATGGACTAGCACACGCTAGGAAACGCATGGCCGGCTGTGTAACCTTTTGGTCTTCCGTTAGCGTGGCTTTCCTCTTCTTCTTGGCCTCGTAATTCTCCTTCTGCTCGCCGGTGAGACGCAGCGGCAGGCAAAGAGACTCAGGGAGAATGTCAGACTTGTCGGTGTCCTGGGACAGCAGGGACAGATCCACCAGTTGGGCCTTCTGGTCGACGCTAAGGGGAGGAGGAAGGATAACATGTTAACTTGTGAGGAGAAGAAAATACATTGTATATGGATGACGTAGCACTAGTTATTCCTCTGCCCGTCATCATTTGCTCAGCATTTATTGACAAGAGATCTTTCAATGGTAGAACAAATTGGTAATAGGTCGTTCCGAGGGGCCTAGAAACTCCTCGAGTATAAATGTATCAACTAGATCGGTGTAAATATGCAAAACACTATATGATGGCGTTTTGTTAAACCACATGCGTCAAAGTGAAAGGGGTATCTTGAATCGGAGTGAAACAGCGCACGCCATTGTACCTGATGACCTTGGCGGTGAGCAGGGTGGATGCGGGCAGGTGTTGGCTCATCACTTTGTGGTTGGCGTAATACTTGGTGGCCTTGTGAAGCAGGACTCTCCCTGTGATGCTCCCAGACAACCTGAGAGAACGACGGAATCCAACGCCATTACGTATATTTTAGTTATTTCTGCCATTTTCTTCGCTATTTTTGCCCTTATTTATGGCTAATTATTTTTATATGCCTACTACGTAGTTGTTGCTGCCATGCCCTAAGGATTTCACTGTTCAGAATGATCCTGTGTTACAATGTGCATTTGATAAATAAAAACACTTTGAACATTGTTTTCCGCCGTTTAATACACCAAGAACGCCAAGGTAAATCCAATCCTAATCCAGCCTTAAAAGTAGAGAATAAGATTAAATAAAACCCAATGCAAAGATAGTCTGACCCAGGGCAGTTTTTGCCAATTTGCATTATAAGCGACTGCAATGGGCCCCCTAACCACCAGGGGGCTCCCCTTTAAAACATAAATAATATATATACTGTATATATATATTTTAAAAAGAATGACTCAAACTGAATGACTCAAATAATATATTAAAAAAGAAAATCAAAAGCAGGACAGAAAATCCTTCCACTGGTTCTGGTCTGAATTTTGATATTGGCCCCTTGCTGAACGGCGTGTGTGTGTGTGTTTTACCTGAGGAAGACTCCTTGCTCTCCCACAGACTTGATGTAGCATCGGATGAGCTGTCCCGGCTTCAGAGCATCAATAGACAGGACCTCCGGGTCCTTCACCTTCAGGGGCTGCCCAGGGGAGACCCTGGAGGAACGCAGACACCATCCACCATGAGCTCAAACAACAGCACAATTACAAGATAAAAGAAGTCACTGAAGCTCATTTCTGTTTAGTTGTGAACCCTGTAGATGTCCATCATACCTTGAATGACGCAGAGACAGCTGCCATTTGCCGTTTTCATTCCCAAGAAGGAAACATCTATGGAGAAATACATTCATAGAACACCTTTGGAATTAATCTTCAATCAAACATTACACTCTCTTCTTAGCCGTAAAAGGAACTGTGTGGGATTGTCTGGGGTTTAAATGTATATACAATATGCAGAAGGTACAATTTGCAACAGGTTTTAGTTGTCGCTAACTTTAAGGCTACAGGGATCTAGGTTAATTGTTAAACGTTTTTTCAGCGAGCTTCGCTTTTTGAGGTTCTCTGACCCTGCACACCCTAGACTGGATTTGGGGCTAGACTGGAGCTAGCCCGAAATCGCGAATCTTGCATATTGTACCTTTAATTTACTGAATGAACCCTCCACAGGCATATTTAGGGATTTGAATGATTTGTAGAACTCATAGGAAGAGGCCCTTTAGCAGAACAGCAGGTCCTGGTGTGAAA
The DNA here is from genome assembly GCA_027122695.1 of Merluccius productus. Taxonomy (NCBI): domain Eukaryota; kingdom Metazoa; phylum Chordata; class Actinopteri; order Gadiformes; family Merlucciidae; genus Merluccius; species Merluccius productus. Next base: position 17,147,037 of record JAOPJI010000101.1, read on the forward strand.
CTGAATCCACAACCCACCTGATCATCTGGTCCTTGCTAAAGACCTTCAGGGGGTCTTTAACGTAGCAGTCCGTCAGGTCCGTCATGGCGATGGTTCCTGTGGCAGCGAAGGGGAGCTTGACCAGCAGACCCAGGTTGGGGTCGATATTCATCACGATGCCCAAGGTCACGATTCCCTGCTCCAGCTGTTTTAAACCTGAGATGAACAGAGAAACAAAATAATGCCTCAGGTTTTACTGAACGTTATGAACCTATAAATCTGTAATGGTTTCCTGGTACCACTTAAAGCTGCTCTAGGTAACTTTTGCTAGTTGACCAAGACCTAGCTTGAGTTTAAAAAAAAAATCCTTTCAGCCTGCCATGAATTCGAATGTAGACAACAAACGTCACCGCCCACCCCCTAGTCCCGTTGCGCGCACACCATCTACACGAACGATAGTAGTGGCCTCAGAGCTTGCCTGATTGGTCACAGGCTACAGGGAGCGGCAAAAAAACGGTTTATCTCCTATTTAGCCACCTACTGAGGCAGGGAGAGACACCAGCGCAAGATATACTCAGTATGGGGATGATTTTGGCATATTTAACCATAAAAAAGTTAAAAGGTTACCGAGAGCAGCTTTAAGGTACCATTCAGAATTACTTAATTGGACACTAGTTCATAAGGTAAAGATAAAACCTTATAAAACAAGGGGAGATGTTTTGTAGTTTGAATTGTAGGTTTAAAAAAAACCAAAAAAAAACACTACAGCTAAAATATACACATCCATCATGAAGTGAGACTACCAGCTACAAAACAACAAGATACATCCAGCCATGTTCTTACCGGTGAGTGACAAGGAGAAGCGATAAGGTTTGGAGGACGCCTCTATGACTGTGGCACTGACCGCCTGGCCCATCTTGTACAGTTTCTCTGGGTGGCTGGCATCCTAAAAAAAATACATACACAATACACACTTTACATCCATTACATCCACTAATCTTTTGGCAGACGTCACACAGATTTAAATATGTACCATGAGGGTACAATAGCTATCTACCAACTACAGTGATACGTTCCAATTTGCGTACTTCCATACTTACACTTGCTATTTTGAGTGCATACGTGCGTTCACACTGACAAGTATGGGAAAATGCAGTGCACTACGAGTACCCGGATGGTGGACTCATAACGGTAAAAAAGTTTAGTGTGGAATGCTGGACACTTCTCACCCTCAATGGTCGCCATCTTGGCTACGTAGCGTAAGGGGATGGACCACCAACATTGGTAAAAATGGTGGTGGAATTAAAAGAACGTTAATTCTTTTTACGAAAGTCAAGTGAGTGAAACAAGGTGGCAGATATTTTGGCAGTCAAAAGTTGGCGATAATGTTCCGCCCGGTGGCAATTCGCCATTGAAAATAGACGACACTACCCTGTCCAAATTCATGCACCTACGCAAGTGTTACCTGGAAGTGTCCTAACGGATGTACGCAAATTGAGACGCAGCTAAGATTACATTTACGGTAGTTTTTGTCAGAATATAAACAAGAGTTTCTATTCAAGTACAGTACAACAAGTTCAAAACAGTTGCCAGTTTGTTGCATACACCTATGTACTAAATGTCCCTTTTCTATTGGCTCAGACACCATACTCTGAACCAAAGAGTGGTACAGAAAAAGGCTTATACCACGATTGCACGTCCAAATTGTTGGGCTGGACGTTAGAATCGGCACTGGTTGCATATTGTACGCACACTAGAATGGGCCTAATAACCGGACATCTCAAAGTCAGATGTCCGATTAACTAGGAGTTAAGTCACAATTAAAGTTCACTTACTTTGCGGTCTTTGACGAGGTCTAGGAGCTCAACGGTTCCCGTTAGAGAAGGATCTATGGAGAGCTCCAAGCTCTTCCTGTCTGCATTATACTGGGGACAGAAGCACAAGTAAGCATTGACACTACACTAGATCTCACAGACTCTTTATGGAGATGAATGGAAAGTCTTCAATCATAGGAACTCACCTTTGATACAAAGCATGTGATTTGTTGTCCGACCTTGAAGCTGCTCAATTTCTCCCGTGGCTTAACTGGTTTGAGCTCCACACTCTCGTCCAGCTTACTATGGGAGCCAGCGAGAGGGAGGGAGGGAGAAAAAGAGAGGGAGAGAGAGAGAGGTGTGAACCAAAGGAAAATGTGATGCATGGAAAATACACAATACCGTGGAACAATTGGGTGAGAACCAGTACCTTGGAATCAGAGTCAACTCAGGAATGGAGTATTTGAAATTGGGGTGGGAGAAGGGCAAGAATCTGAAAGACAAAAGAAAATGTATTTTCAATAATCATTTAAGAACATTTAGGTCTCAATGAAAAACAAACATAAGTGCCCGTGAGAACAAACGCCCGACAGCTCACCTTTGGCTGGTAACATCTCGGCCCCCGATGACCCGCGCCGTGACCTCCGCGCCCACCGTGACCAGCGAGGTGGGGAAGCTGCCGACGCTCACGTCGTCCACCATCTGGGACACGTGCACACTCCCCGTGCCGCCGCCCTCCAGCTTCACCAGCACGCACGTGGGCTTCACCGTGCGCACCGTGCCCTTGAGCATCTCGCCGTAGGCGTGGCCCTCGCTCGCCTCGCTCTCCGACAGCTTGGCCCGCTGCCGGTCTGGGCGCGGCTGGCGGCGCTGGGCGGCGTCCCGCTGCACGCACACCAGGGGCAGTCCCCGGAGCTCGTCGCACGCGGGGTCCGTGACCGACACGCTAAGGGTGGTGCCCGGCTTCACCTGTCCCGTCTCGAAGGACATGGTGTTGACGTGGTCGGTGGCGTGGACCACCGCCAGGTGGGCCGTGTCGTCGAAGGCCACCACGGTGAAGTCTTTGTCCACATGCTGCACCATGACCGTGTGCGCCGAGGCCGCGGTCAACTGGGGACACACGCAAACCCGTATTCAAATGGATGGCTTGTCGTTGGAGGAAGAGGGTTTTCGTGGACTTTTATACATAGGCATGCATAGCCATTTTGTGAGTGAAGTTGTCCCACAAAAACTACGATTTGTTCCCTCAACAAGAGAGTGGCTTATATATTTGAACAAATGGTACTGGACAGGTGTGAATGGACATCGCTGTGAGAGGCATATTATTAAAAGTTAAGAAGCTATATTTGACTGGAAACAAGAAACAAACACAAGGCAGTGTATTGCACCAACTCAGAAAGAGGTAAACAAAGTACTCACAGATTTCTTCTTGGCCAGCAGCTTAGGAAGGACAGAGACGTGGATGTGAGCAGTAATGAAGTCAACGTGGAGAATGACCGCATTAACCTTCTGTCCCGTGGTCAAGGTCACACCTACAAAACATACAGATGAAGTAGACTAGAGGTCATTTTCGGAAATCTCTAAATTCACCAAAACGTAACCCCTCCTTTCAGCTTGAAATGACTGAATATACAATTTTATAAAATACAAATGTTACTTTTTCTGAATTAATTGAAATCTACGACAAAAGCTTCATCACACAGATTGCCATATTGGAAAACAAGGTGGAAGCGTTTAGCATCATACAGGCGCCCCTGCTGTTAGTGCCCAACAGAGGGCATTCCTCCCAGACCCACCTATGACATGATGCTTGCTGGCGGCTATGGTGACGCCCATCAGTTCGTCAGACTTGAATGTGGCCCCATCCTTTAACACATCCACCATCAGTGTGAGCTTCTGGCCAACAGTTAACGCCAGCAACTGCTGATGCACACCAGAGTTTTCTGGAAGTCAAAGGAAAAGTCATTTTAAATTAGGAGTGCCAAGCGATCAATAACAGAATCCATTTTTTTTTTATTGCAGGAAAACCAAATCCCCGTCTTTCAGCTAGTCCCCTCCCACCATCAAATTTTTTTTAAATGCGTTGACGCCGACTACTAGTAGGCCCTTTTTTTTAAACTTAGGGGCGGGGCTATATTGCTGTTCTGGCTTTCGCTCTCTTGCACAAGCCCCTCCCACTACAATCAGATTGGGGGGGGGGGGGGGGTAGCTAGTTTGATTGACGATACCTGGTAACCAAAAATGGCAGATAACAGGTCACTTATGAAATAGCAATAGCATGTGTTTAACCCATCGAGGGCTATTTGAGTCCATACTTAGATTTCATCCTACGTTTTTAAAACTTTATGCATTTAATTTTAGATTTGGACCAGGATCAATCCATAGCACTACTATGTAACCCAATGCATCACTTTTACAGGTTATCTGCAGGTTTTTTTAACCAGTTGAATTTAAGACTTTTTCATACCATTTTAATACCACTCAGAACACAATTTAATACAGATTTCATGGCCCAACAGCGTATAGGTAAATGACAGTCCTCAACCTGGAATTGTTTTATAAGTATACACATTTATTTGTATTGTCATTTGTTTATTTGTTCTGATTCTGTCGGTTTATCTCGGCAGTGCTGCTTGTCTGACAACAAAAGTATCCTGAATCCCGCATGAACTTCTCACGCCAGTGCAGTGGTCAACACAGCTTGTGCATGCCGTGGAAGGCAAATAAATATCTAAAATACATAAACGTTTGTTACTTATTTGTTTATTATCTTTCCTCTCCTGACATAGGTCTTACAAAAATGTAAGACCTATGCAAATTATATTTTGCATAGGTCTTAAATTAAAAAAATTCTAAGGCTTTAGATTTACATTTTCAAATTTTAGATTTCTTTATTTTTTCTAATTTTTTTAAACTTTTAATACCTCAGCGGGTACCCTGACTTAAGTCGAGATTTGGACCAGGATCAATCCATAGCACGACTATGTAACCCACTGCATCACTTTGAATCTAAAATAGGCTTCTTTCAGGGTTTGGCCTGGGTGGGTTACCTCTGCTGGCCAACATCTCTGCCACGGTGCGCCTTTCCCGCAGGCCCCTGAGGAGCAGGGCCTGGCACCCACCCTCGGGCGCCGTGACCTCGGACACCTTCAGGGTGACCAGGAAACGCTGCTTCTCCTCGTCAAAGGTGGTCACCATGGCGACCACCGTCTGGCCCTCCTGGTAGGCGGTCGCCGTGTCTGTGATGAAGCGATCGCACAGGGCCTGAGCAGGGGGTGATTGGACAAAATCAATTAATATCACTGATGATATTTGGACACTCAAGGAAACATTGTTAGTTGTTGACTCAACAAGTGGCTATGGCTGATGCTAGAGTACATGATTAGTTCTTAGGATGGATACTTACAGACTTTGGCGCCAGACCAATGATTCCACATGGAAACTCCACAAACACACCGTACGGCATGACTTTCTTGATCCAGCCAATCAGATTCATTCCCACCAGGATGTCAGAGAAAGCTTTGGCAAACAGCCCCTCCTCCAAGCCCCACTTCACTAAGGGCTTCTTGGTCAGGGTCTTTCAAAGAGGTGGGTGCAGTTAAGAAGATAACAAAAACATAATAGTACATACAAATGACCTCATTTTGTCAACATTGTTCAGATAATGACGAAAAAGGATACAATGTTCTCCTTGATCTTGCTGAGGCAGACCAGGTCGGAGATGACGTCACCTTCCTGCAGGGCCTCCCACAGAAGGGGACAGTTGGACACGTGGTCGGAGAGATGCATTGTGGGCAAGAGAGCGGGGGCCGCCTCGGGCAGGATGGCTACTTCCAGACACGCGGCGGACTTCTTCACCACCTTGGCCTCGCACTTCTGCATTCCACCCAAGACAACACGTATGAGGAGAACATTAACTGTGAGGACACATATGTGCATACATCGCAACGCCGCAATGACCACCTCCATGATCTTGGAAGCATAGGACCATTGGACCATTAGTTAGTTAATAGGTTCGTAGCCATGTTTCTTTGGTCATTGATCATTGATTTAGGATTTTACATTACTACAACTCTCTTGAGTCCTCTCAAGCCATATTGTGTAGAGATGAAACAACAGCAGCATTAAAAGGTTGAGGTTACCTGGCCCACTTCCAAGTTGACCTGAGGCACGACCCTTTCTACTGCCGTGTCTCCCTCCACCACTGCCTTTAAGGACAGTAACAGCCTCTCCTTCTCCGGCTCACACTGGAGGACTTTGACCTTCACAACCTGGATCAGAAAAAACAGCCCCGCATTATTCATTATTTCCAGAGCTTTTTGTGAGCCATGGGCAGATTTTACATGCTAAACTGCAATTGGTATCAAATCAAATCTCACAGGGTCATTAAAAAGGGGGGGGGCAGGATAGTCTTGTGGTTATATTGTTTGATACTCAACCGAAATGGTTCAATGTCCCCACTCCCCAGATAAACCATAGGTATCCTAGATCAAGATGCCCTAACCCCTACCAGCTCCTTAATGACATGCATAAAAAAAAACCTGTAAGTCGCTTTGGATAATAACAAGGGTAAAAAATACGAATATTAAAAACCAAAGATAGTGAATTAGAAGGATAACAGTCTCCTAAGTGGGTGGGACCTTTATAATGGCCCTATCGTTACCACTGTGAGATCGCTGGACAAGTCTCAAACAAAATTAATTTTAGCTGGATCTACAAGTCAGAAAAACGTCGATTTAGTGTCAAAATGTTCAGAACACCTTCAACTTCAATGTTCATGAAAATAATAGCCACATACGACCATAACCTCTACATCTCCGTTTGGATTGAATGGAGCCAGGTGCCCCTCTAGTCTCCTAAGGTAGGGGGGGGGGGGGCAGTGAGCCTGCCAATGGCGTGCCTTGTGTAGCTCACGTGAAAAATTACAGGACTAAAATGTGGACCATGGACTTCCCCTACCTGTCCAACATAGAAGAGCTCCTCTGGGTTCACGACGGGCTCGGAGCTGAGCTCTGCGAGGGGCACTAGGCCCTTGATCTCGTTGTAGAAGCGCACGATGCAGCCGAAGTTCTTGATGGACACGATGAAGCCGTGGCAGACGAGGCCTGGCTTGGCCTCCCGGTAGCTGCTGACCACCGGCAGGGTGGACTCCAGCATGGCCTTCTTCCGGGTCAGCGTCACCCGCTTCTTGTCCGCCTCCACCGACAATACCTGTGGCAATCAAGTACATACACACAGGAGTGGTCAACACCACAGTACATGCATATGGGGTTACACGCGCGCGCGCGCGCACACACACACACACACACACACACACACACACACACACACACACACACACACACACACA
>JAOPJI010000101.1:17215822-17232460 GCA_027122695.1 Merluccius productus
CACAGAAATACAAGAGATAAGAACATAAAAAAATGTGAACACACAGACATGTACACACACACACATGTACACACACACACACACACACACACACACACACACACACAGAAATACAAGAGATAAGAACATAGAAAAATGTGTTTTAATAGGGTGTGGCTCGGCGGTCTCTAAACAAGGCACACCCACAATGGTGACATACTTTCCTGCTCAAGGTTTTAACATGATGTGTGGTATGAAGTGGTGATGGATCTGTAAGTCAAGGAGTTCCTGTCGACTAGGAACAAGACCTCTCCCCCACACACACACACACACACACACACACACACACACACACACACACACACACACACACAAACACGCACAAACACGCACACACACTGCTTCGTTCAGCAAAGTTGTTAAGAAAAACAAACACTCCCAGCAGAGCGTGAACAAAGGCTTTTATTGACGGTCACGTTATCGGTTTTTGCACTTCCCCTTTTAAGCAGGGAAGAGGTGACTAATGTCAGAGGGACTTCATATGTGTGTATGTGGACTTTGCATAACTCAGTGTGTTAGAGAAAACAGGTTGGGATGTGTCGGAGCATTCTCCGGCCCCACAAATGCACCCATGTTTGTGCGATTAGATGGGCAAAGGATTACAGTGCAAGGTACAAACTATAATAATGGTTATTTTTGGTTGTTGCAATTTTGCAACACTGGCTAGTTTCTTGCAGTCAGCATTGCAGAAATACTGACTGAATCTCTCTTTTTACCCACCCACCCACATACTATCCAGGCAACGGGAAGATTGCCTTATTCACACATCACATCACAGTATATCAGGACAGTCTGTTTATAATTAGGGGTGAATGTACACAAAGACAGTGGCTGTGAAATAGCAACAAAAAGGACTGACGGCAGCGAATGAATATCTCTAAATTGTACAGAATGGGGCTTTGTCAGTTTCCTAATCAAATCAAACTTCTTATGAAGCGCTCTGTGCAAAACAGCGAAACAACATAACAGGAACACGACATTAGTTTCAAAGAACATTGCAAATCAGAGTCACAGAGTCATGATATGAGGACCATAAATGCTGCAAGCCTAATTAAGGCATTTACATAAAAAAAAACAATTTGCAAATCTGCTAGTCCATTGCGTGATTTAAAAACCAATAGGACGCTCTTATAATCTATTCTAGAAGCCACACAAGCAGCCAGAGTTAAGACGTGTGGGCTCTGGGCTGGCCTTCTGGTTTTGGTTAGCACTCAAGCTGCAGAGTTTTGGATGAGCTGTAGCTTTCTAGTGGGTTTGTCTCGCAAGTCTCTAAAGGTTTCCTAAGCTTTTACATTTTTCAAACTAACTATGACTCCCAAGAAGGAAGATGAGTCACTCTTCTACTAATACATCATTATGTTGTACAGGAATGTTCTTCACCTTTAAAAGTGTTTGTGAATCTACTGAGGCTGCAGTAGGGATCCCATTACCTTATGTGGGCCTTCCCTTTGGACTCTTTAACACTTAGCCTGGATAGAATGGGATGACCGAAGTAATAAACAAAACATTCATATACAATACAAATGCAACCAGGATTAGAACATGTTTCTGCTTTCAGACAGAATTGATCTTTTCCTTCACACTCACAGACATTTTAGGATTTTGAAGGGGATTTTCTAAGCGCTATACTTAGTGAGCGAATAAAAGGGATAGGAAGAGAAAATTCTTCACCCTGCTGAGAGTGTCTATTCTGGAGCCGTGTCAAGCCCAGCAGACTCCCAGAGGAATGCCGAGCCCCTCTGCTAAAGGCCAGGGTATCAAGGCCCTCTGCGATTGTTGCTCTCTGCTGTGACCTGCAGATAAGAACTGTTTGCATACTGGTTGAGTCGCTGGGAAACTAGATGAACTCGCTATCTTTTTCCCCTATTACTCCTACACAGTATGAAGTTCTATAAAAAAAAATGATCAGCATTTTGGAGACGAGAATGAGATGACCAAAAGTAATTTCCACTATATGGAAGATGGAAGTTATGGAGCAATAATGTGATCATACCTGATAAGAAAGAGTATATTTGACAGGTTGGCCTGCTTAACCAACTCCTATCCACACGCGCACACACGTTGTAGGCCACTTGCGTAACGCTGTGAACCATGAGATGTTTCTTTCGCAGCCCTACCCAACTGTTGGGTTTAATCCAATACATGTTTATCTTATTTGCCAAGAAAGAATTGAAATGCTTAATCAGTTGCCAAATCAGTTCATTAAATTGAGACTATATGGAGGGAGATAGAATTTTGTTCATCTTTCCTTAGGACAACACTGCCACCACGTGGTCACATTCGCTTGACACACAAGGAAGTAACAAAGTTCAACAATGCAACTTGTTCAAGTTAAAGGTGACACAAAGTACAATTATATTAATCTTTGAATGAGGAAAATCATGCAAGTAATCATATACAAGCAACAGCTGAATTTAATAAAGTATTTGTTAATCGTATTTTAGTTAAAACTACTATAATGCATCATGTAAAATGTTACGTTAATTAAAACCCATCTATAGGATAAATTAGGTTGAATGTCACCCAGATTCAGCAAAAAGTCATTTCAAGAGATGTCTTGGTTTCTGGTACATACAGAAACTTCTTTAAGAAGACTCGTCATGTAGCCCACAATACAACTACTAACCAATGACCAACCTCTGCAAAGACAAAACACATTGGCAACTAAAATATTACCTGGTGATGTTTACCTGGTCCAGCTGACCCACACCATTGCTTATGCTATACAATACAACACTATCATTTAGACTAAATTGACCAACGCATATATGTAGTGAAATGTATTCTTGACAATAGGCAACAAAACATTAGGGCTGCAACTAACGATTATAGTTGCTCGATTAATCAAACAATCACTTTTTTGATTAATCATTTAGTCTAGAAAATGTCATAATAGTAAATGCCACCCTAAGTTACCAGCGTCCAAAGTGATTTTTTAAAGTATTCATTTTATAATGATCCATGAAACAAACATCTGAATTTCTGAAGCATCAAGCAGCAAATGTTTGGTATTTGTACTTGATTAATGACCTAAACGCTTAATCGATTATAAAAATTTGAATCAATTCATTTTCTGTTGATCGACTAATTGATTAATCGACTAATCATTGCAGCCCTACAAAACATAAAACACAACAACAGTAAAATGGAGGATTATCATACTTTATTTTTGTATAGGGGGACCACAGGTATTTTAAAAGAAGGTTATACAGTGCTGTACATTCGGGAGCAGTATTGACAAGACATCATGAGCCATGTCTTCTCCCTTTAAATACTATTCATTTAAATTTTCTATACTCTTATAATGATACAGTGGTACAATAAAAGCATATGTAACTGGTCCTGCAGCTTCTTTGATATGTTGATGTATTTCATGTCGGGACTTTGTTTCCTTATGCATTTTCCATAAAATAAAAAAAGAATTATGATCCAAAATCATACAACAGGCAGAAACTGCGAGCCTGTGATGCAGTTATGACTCCCAATTCACTCACACAATAGAGAGAAAGGGGGAGAGAGAGAGAGAGAGGGGGGGGAAGAAAGACAGCACTTCCACATTCTGAGTTGGAATCAATGATGGAACTGATCAGAGTCGGACACAGGGTCGTGTGATATTTGTTTTACATCTCCCACCTACTTGCCCCTATTCCGCCCGGCCACCGACCCCTTATGGCTTACTTCCACAACTGTGTGCTCATGGTCTGGCCGGACGCGGCCCAGCTACCCATGGCTGAGGCCGGGTGACCGAAGGCCATCTGCCCCCCAGCACCGTTCAAGGTCATCCCCGACATCTGCTGGTTCATCTAGACACGGGAGACAGTAGGTCAGTATTGCATCCACATGAACACTGAAACATCTTTACGTGTGTAACGGCACAAAGGCATTATTAAAAAAGTGACAATGCTGGTCTGGGTGATCAAACCATTGTAACCCATCTTTCCCGGCTTCACTTCAACACCCGTTACCAATATCATTTGTCAAAATGACTCCCATGTACCGATTCTGCCGAAGAGCATTAAGCGCGTCTGCCACAAATGTTAGCAATATAGCATTATGGTCTTTGTGATGAGAAGTTTTGTCAAGTATTTTTATGGCGATTCACCGTGTTTGTCCACAAACGCCATACCGACTGACACACGTTGATTCCAAATGAGGAAAGTGCTATGTTGTCATGGATTACATTTGTGGCAGGCGCACGAGAAATCGGTACATGTCATTTTGCCAAATGATGATATTGGTAACGGACGTTTTAGTGAAGCCAGGAGAGACGGTTTGATCACCCAGCCCCGGTATCGTCCTTCAACATGAGCGTTGACGTCCCCATACCTGACCGATGTTCCACTGGGCCTGCTGGCCTGGTTGAATGGCGTACATGCCCTGCGCCGGCATCATTCCCGTGGGCATGGCTCCGCCCTGGGGACCCATCATCCCGGGGGCCATGCCCATCACCCCGGCGTGTGGGTTGCCCATGAAGCCGTTGGGCATGGTCATCCCAACCATCATGCCAGAGTTGGGAGCCATCATGGCCGCACCGCCCTGACCCATCATGGCGCCCATGACTGTGGTGGGAGGCATGGCTGTGCCCATGCCCGGGTACCCCTGGTAGCCGGCGGCCGCCTGAACAGGGAACTGCATCTGGGACGGTCCCATGAACATGCCAGCTAAGGTGAGGAAAGGGAGAGCAAAATAAAGGTCACACAAAGAGGCAACAAAGCACTGAACAAAAAGAACAATTCAAGGAGTTAAATGAGCTGCAGCTCCATGAGTTTTATTTCTACGCAATTTCAAAATCACTTTGAACAAAGCGTAATGGCTGCAGCAAAAAACGTTGCCTTGCCATTTGCTAAAGCAAATGAGAGTTTCAACTGAAATTCCCTGTGAAGTGGTATTGTCAATGAAAAAGCACTAAAACAGGGAGGGAATCGGTAATGAATGCTGGACATCTCAGGCATCAGGTAACGCCTGAGCCACAATGGCTCAGTAACTTAAACTCAACACAGTTCAACCTGTGCTTGCACTGGATATTGTGCTCTAGAAATCCAACACTGACCAGCCAAGGAATGGGATTATAAGACTTTACTTTTGACTAATTACCGGTACTGGTGTCCAGTCCACATAAGGCACCATTATATAATAATAATAATAATAATAATAATAATAATAATAATAATAATAATACTGATGCAAAGACCTGCTTGCCAGAGACATGTGTGGTAGCGTTAGGTACCCTGAGGTTGTGTACTCTCCAAATCGACACATTTCATGTCCACAGTGACCTCTGGACATCCAACTGTGCTTCCCTGCTCAACTGGTGAATACCAGCTTACAATGTTTGTACATGTTTGCCCTAGAGCCTGGAAATTCAAAAAGAAAAACAAACAAAAGCCAGCGTCCATTTTGGCTCACAACAGGCAGGCTGACTAGCTACAGGTGTTTTTTGACAACAATTAAATTGCCAAGTTATATTGAGATTTAAAAAAATAGCCTCACCGCTATACAAGACCCGATCAATAAAAGGAAACAGCCTTTATAATTGGGACCCGTCTTTCGGCCTAACTTCAATTATACAGTAAATATGTTTGAAAATGTCCCACACACACACACACACACACACACACACACACACACAAAAGTCTAATCCATGAGAATAAGAATCCATATTGCGAACTCAAACAGATTTGTGTATACAGACGTTGCATTTGATGTGATCAAGTCGGTCTCCCCACCTTTGGGTCTGGGTCAGGTTGTGCATGACAGTGTTTCAGAGATTGGGGTGTGAAGGATACATGCCGCATATCAAATAGCAAACACTTTTTGTCACAATTAGATAATATGCACGTGATTATAATGCAGGAGGGTAACACTTTGAAGATAAGGGGGAATTTTGCAACACTGACTGCCTAACTGCCTGTTTCTAAGTCAATTTGTGCTCAAATCTGTGTCGTGAAAACATTCGCCCATATTTACAGTTGTCCAGTTGCCCTCACCCAAGAATGTTGTATGAACGCTGCGTAAGTTTGCAGTAGCCTTAACACGTATGGAACATGCAGTAACCAACTGCATACATGCACGAATACCTCCTGCAGTAATAATGACAAACACAACAGACATATGTCCTGATTTAGCCTCCGACGAGCATAACTGCTGGGTGGGACCTATGGGAGCACAAACAGGTTTTTGACTGTGACACCGTGGGCGAATGCATTTCAAAAGTTTCAAAATAAAGCCTTATTTCGATTGGACATTTGTTCATCCTTGCACACCATCGAGCCTTAAAAACATCATGTACCAAAACAACCGTATTTGATACTTCCTCTGGTTGTGGTTTGGAAGCTTCCCATCGGCCTTACCCCCTGCAGTTGTTATGCATCAAGTGAGCAGAACTACGAAGAGAGACTTAAAAACCAACCACAAGAGCTACATTTAAAGACGAGCCGAGACGTATATGACCACAACCGGCGTTGCTCACTGTGGCATTGCTCACTGTGAATCAGGAAATACACGGCCAATGAACCGCTGACTCACATCCGTTTAACACAATAGAGGAAAATAACGGATTGACAGCCGGGTGCCTCAGTCCATACTGTGCTCACTGGACTGCTGTTCTAGTTTTTCAGGTCCTTACCGTTGGGGGCCTGTTGGGAGATGTTGCTGGTTCCATAGAGAGACAGGATGGAGTCCTTGGAGAGAGGCTTCTTGGCCGTGTCCTCAGCTTTAGTGCTGCTGCTGCTACCGGTGTCACTGAACAGGTCGAGCTCTGCCTGACAGGACCCTGAGCTGGACAAGCCTGCCAGCGCTCCGCCTGCGCCAGCCTGTGTTGGGGTACTTGCGGGGTCAATGGAACCAGCCTGAAAATGAAGCACAGGAATTTGACAAGACATTAATGAATGTGTATTTACAAAATGTTTTGCATGTGTTAATGAAGTGAACAATATTCGATCGATATGCAATACACTGGCATCCATGCCACCGGAAATCTGTACGTATATGCATTCATGTGAAATCCATCCCCTGATATTCTGGGTTATTAATGAGCTAACCAAGGTTAGGCTTGATTATCTACATCTAATTAGCTCATCCACCACTTTACCGAACTCCCCTGCTAACCGTAGCCCTTGTGCACCAGCTTTCCCTCATTCCACTGTTCCATTAACGGTACAAAGGTTGCAGGCTGTTAGTTATGCAATAAATGAGGCCTTTAGACGTATGAAACCTATTGGGAAACAAACATCTCTCTGTACCTGAGAGAACTGAGCAGCAGGGGTGGATACCGGAAGGGGATTGGATACCATAGGTCCAAATATGTCCAGGTCATTGTTGCTCTGGCTTGTGCTAGTGGTGTTGTTAGCTGATGCAGCTGGAGGAACATCTGCAAGAGACAGGATTTTTACGTTAAAATACACATTTGGTAATGAGTAAATATTAATGTTGCGGCCATGAGAGCAAGCGAGAGCGATAGAGAGACTCACCAAGGCCTAAAAGGTTCACATTGTTTTCTGAAATTTTCAGAGGGCTGATTTTGGGGACTGGTCGACAATCTTCACTCTAAAACAGAAATAAACAAAATTTAAAAAGGAACACTACAATTCATCTGAATTGTAAAGTACTAATCTATCCATCCACCCATCTTCCCAAGAGGAACAATGAAGTGGTTTCCTGTTAACGTACCTTGGATGAGGATGGCAGCTTATTCCCCCTCTCAGGTTCCCTTTCTCTCTTCAGTTCCTTATCCTTTGGCTAGGAAGAAAGACAACACTACTGGTCACTACATTTGGCCCATACCTGGGGATTTACACAATGCCATGTAAATACAGGTGAAATAACCAAACAAGCTAAAGTAGTCTTGGGCATGCAACCTCACAAATGAGGGGGGTGTCCCTTTGATCTCAGGTATACATCATGCAATTCATTCAAGTTATGAACTTTGATGAGGATTGGATATATCATAAACTGCTTGCAATGTACCTCATTAACAATGACCGCATTGTGTTACAAAGGGATTAACAAAAGAGAAACAGAAGCCATGATCTGCAGCAGAATTGATCATGAACTGTATGTGTGCTACGGTATGCATACACTGCCTCCATTGGTCACATTCTTGCTGTAGTATTTCTTCTTCTCGTATTTGTCCCTGATGAAGAATTCCACAGCTCTGGATTCAAGTTAAGGGGGAAACAAACCACCATGTCAAAAAGTACATGTTGCATGATGATGGATGTGTGTGCGTGTGTGTGTGTGTGTGTGTTCGCGTCGCTGAGTGAAGGATACTGGTCCGTCTGAGGCCTTCTGAAGCTTTCTGGAAGATTTGCCTCATAGCGCTGCCTCGCCCTGGTGTTGCCCATATCCTGTATACTCTAAAAACAGAAAAAAAACATAGATGGGGGGCCGTTTAGCCAACGTAGCCAATAAACACACACACACACACATACACACACACATACATACACACACACACAATAATGGAGGCCCTTAAGCCCCTACCTGGATTTGGTCTGAGGTCCACTGGTCCAGATTGACTGACTTGACCCTGGATATGTGGACCCCCAGGTTCCTGTGGATGCCGGCACACCGGATGCAGATGAACACGCCGAGGTTCCAGGAAGCCCATCTGGGACCTGGGGAGGGAAAGCATGGTGACATCATGAAGACGAGGGGATAAAACATGTGCGGTCTTGTAGAGAAAAAACATCACCACCTTGCCACAAGAGTCTTGCGAAATTCGCTGTTGACATTTTTTTGGCAAGTGAACTTCAGATAAACACAGGCGTAGCTGTGGGTTTAGTCGTGTTAGCGAGCTAGCCAGGCGCTGTGTTTCGCCGAAGGGGAAGTGAAGTGTCAGCTGACATGGCTTGCTTAACGTTACTAACTCTGGTGTTGTGCGAGTCGGCGTTAGCTACCATGGTTAGCTTACATGCGGAACATCACACCAGGCGTTAGTGTTAACGGTTGTACTCTCGGAGGGTTAGGACGGTGGTTCATACGGGCGAAATGGGTTCAAATGTTTAAGCTAAACACCGCACCTTTAGCCTCGCAGTCGGCGCAGTATTTGTTGTCGTCCTCCCTCAGCATTTTGGATAGGATGACCTGGTGTTGCTCGTTGAGTTTTAGGGCCTTCTCCCTCTCCGAACGAGTCGTCATCGTGACTGTTTGGTTGAGTTTTTCCCCCGAAATAAAGGGCAGTTATGTTTTCAATGCTAGTCTATCTGGAAAACTTTTTTGATAAAAGACCATAATCGGGGATGTGATCACCTCCGCGGAATAAGAAAACACCCGGAACCGGAATAGTTTCCACCCACATGAATACTTGACGGAACGGGCTGCGCTGATTGGACGAGCCATGTGACGCATGCGCCTGACGCATGAAGACGTCCGTTGACGTCCTTTATTTATTTGTTTGACTTCATATCCATATTTTACATTTCTTTCTTTCTGAATTTTTTTTTCGATGCCCAGAGTTAGAGGCTTATTTATTGCAGCACAATATTTACTGAGTTTAAGTTTATTGAAAAAATAACAGCACAAAAGGTGATTACATCTGTATAACACTAGTACAACCATGTTTAAACATGTTTTTATTTGTAATAATTAGTCGAATAATGGCAACCTGTTTTTTGAGAAAAAAACATTTGAACTGAGAACACACATTTTAAATCATCACCTTAATGACATTGAAAGCAGTATTATTTAATATCTACATTTTACAAATATTTTAATAAAGCAAGTAAAGTTTATTTAGTATGTACATTTTAATAAAGCAAGTAAAGTTTATTTAGTATGTACAAACACTGTTAGAAGACGGCTACAACAGTACGGCTATTCTGCCATTAAGAAAAGGTTTCCAGGCGGATCTTGGTGTTGTCGTCCGGGTGCCTCACTGCGATGCTGTACCGCAGCAGCATCTCTACATACGGCTGCCAGAACTTCTCATCTATAGTCACGTACGGGTCATGTGGCGTCCCCAGGGTCTGGTTCATCAGCAGCTGCGGTGGACAGGTAGAAACTGAGATTACAATATGTCAACCCAACAGGTTTTTTTATACATCCTATTGGAGGTGGGTTCACCTGTAATTCACTTGGGATAAAAGTGTCTGCTTAATATCTAAAGGTAAATGTAATTAGGGGGAAGGGATATGCGTATTGGTTAGGGTTTTTGACCCCCGGCCAAAAGGTTCTGGGTTCAATCCCCAGTGTCTACAGCCTACCTGTAGGCACCCGTGAGCAAGATGCCTGCTAATAACACATCTGAACTCACTAACATCTGAACTCACTGTTAATTTAAAATGAAAAATCAATGAAAGAAAATGTAGTGGTAACAAATATAAAAACATGGTTTGAATCACTAAAAGCAAACCTCAGGGAGAGCACAGCTGGTAGAACAAAGGGGGAAAACGGGAGAACACTTTTGAGGGACTAGAAACTGGAGCGAAATAGCAGCAAAAATATGTATATTGATTCAGCAAGTAATGTTTAAAAATAATACCATGTTCTTTGCAAGGTAGCTGCACGGACGATACTTCCTTCCATTGCCGCTGTATCAAATGTTAAAAGGAGTCTGCACTAGTGTACCATTTAAATGGCAATTCAGCTTGTTTGGAATACTGCAGGACATAACCAGGGAGCCCAACAACCTCTGAAGTCTACCTTCACGCATTATGCATTTTATTATTGCCACTGTTAAAGGACAGCAACGGCTGCATGTCAGGAAATCCAGGTATAGCAACATTCAGCTCTTCCTCTATGTGGTAATGAAAGTCAAAACACACTTGCTTGCTACGCAGCCCTCATTGGATGTTTATAATTTCCGGTAATTTGCCTGGTGTTGTGTTGTGACAGCTGCTGTGAGTGAAGTGACATTAATCATCCAGTGTGTTGTACAACCCCATAGCATCCCTACTGTAACAACAGGCTTTTGTTTAAAGAATGATATGTTTAATGAATCATTTCCATCATTTGCATCTTCACCAGGGGACAGCTAATGAGCACCAATTTGTCTCAATCAATCTGCAGCAAACTACTGATTGTAGAAAAACACAGAGAGTGATGAACCGTAACTCACCTCAAGAATTTCATTCAGCGATATTAGATTGGCATTCAGATCTGGCAGCACATTCTGCAAAGTAACAAGATGTATAATTAGCCACACTTGTGTGGTTAACTAACAATGGAAAATATGTCTTGATATTGTCCGTGGCAACCATCTTTACCTTCTTCTTCTTGCTAGCGTTGATTTCACTAGGGAGAGGGAAGTGGTCCTCTAGAACGTGTTCTAGGGTTTCCATCAAACTGTCGTGGTAATGTTTCATCTTCTCGATCTTCTTCTTGGTGTCCAGCAGTACACTGGCAAAGGAAAGGAAAAACAGAGTCAACAAGTGCCCACATGATTCCCACATAAAGGCCTATCAGTGACATTGTGCATCGTCATTATTGGTGATGGCAACTGACCTATCCTGGTTCATATCCAGCTATTTGCCACACAGCATTTTACATCCACTTAGGAAGAAACTGGTCGACAGTTAGGGGATCTTCAGGGAGGTTCCCCGGTCATGGTTTACTGGTTGGATGGCGTTTTTGTCACAACAGCAGTACATATGTAGAGTACACATTGGAAGTTATGTTGCTCGTAATACCGAGGATTCACTGTAATAACAGGATTATGCCTGGACTAACTAAGCCTGGAGAAGGACTATCTACCCATGTTTTTATAACTTTGTGGCTTTTTAATTCCAAGATTGCATAAAAAGATGCTATTTCTCCATTATTAACAATAATACTATGCTTTGTCGGGGGTTCGAATCCTGAATATTTTTTGCCACCTTGGATTTAGCAAGCAAATATTTCTCACTGTTTCTGTTCAATGAAAAGGTTCCTGCCAGTGTCAAAAATGTAACCATTTCTAACTATTAATATGTTGCGATATCTGCCCCAGGATTTAATATTCAGGGTAAACCTTACTCTAAACCACAGGCAAGGGTTGGGTTAGGGCAGAGTAACACCAGTCAAAGGTCATTGTTGGCTCCAGGATTTGATCTTCAGGAACAACTTATACCTTTTTTAGGGAAAGTCGTAACCACGGGCTGATTCAGTGAAATTGTTTACCCGGCCTGCATTATACATTTTAAGGGCTTTTAACTAACTTTTGGGAATGATTTAGTTGTCTGGGTTTTCATTCATTGGTCCTCACCCCCTCAGATATATCAAACCTACCCGTATTCCGACAAAGTCTCTCTTTCGATTTTGAGCCGCGCAACGTGATTGGTTGCTGCAATCAATACCGCTTTCCTTTTCTCTAGCCACGTCTGCTCACTAGAAACAAACAAAAAACACAATTTTATTTAACATTAATTATAATCATTTGCAAAGCATGACTTGAAAGCAAAATACCAGGGAAGGATAGAAAGGTTACCGTTCATGCGTTTCCATGAGATTACTCTTTTTGGCTTTGCAGCAAGCAGCAATCATCTCAAGTTCAGAGCATAGCTTAAGCATCTGAAGAAGAAAAAAATACTCTGCTGTTTATAAGAGTCAAAAGCTGCCCTTTAATCACTGAGACAGACAGGTATAATGGTCAATATAGTAGTTCAATAATGTAGCATAAACTGTTAATAATGTCTACTTTAACTGCCTGTAATGTTGACTTTGTGGATTTACAATACTACTACTCATATTGTGTACAATATATACATACATAGATATACACGCATGTTTTTTTCTGTATTTATTTTTGCATTGTTTTGACTTTCTTATGTTTTTTTTATTTCTACTGCAGTATTTTCACACAAATGTACTATTTTACACTGCAAATGTGTAACATTGCTATACCTCTTCTTTTCCAGCATGAAGCAAAATCTCAGGGTTTGTGGTCAGCACTAAACCAAGGGAGAGAGTACAGATTAACAGACCATCCGTAGTTTGCTAGCAAGTTTCAGCTCACAAGCACCACCATGACTGAGACACTTCAGTGATGTAGATTTGATTGTTACAAAGCTGCTCGAGTTAGCACAACGCATCACTACAATGTACACGTCCTTTTTCTAAAACATTTGTGAAGCAACTTCCCCAACAAGATTTGAGTTTAAAGAAGGCCCTAGGCATATGCAAGTTGGTTCCTTGCTATCCAAAAGTGTTTATTAGACAACAATGCAAGTTTATTGCACGAATGGTAACCATATATGCAGTTCTCTGAACAGGCAATAATTGAGACTTATGATCATAATAAAGTCACTTAATAACTATAACTGCTGTTATGTATAAACTGATAACAAATCAACACCTACGTCTTGGCTCCATTGATAGCCACTGTGTCAGTTGAGCTTCTGTTGCCGTCAATCTGTTCAGAGACTAAGAGATAAGTTACATATATTAATTAATATCCATACTTTGCATTAATAGTATCACATCAAATGCATTCTGACAATATTTTTGACACGCGAAACGTAATGCCATTTAATACTGTGAACCTATGATCCTAAGTTGATATTAAAATGGCTAATGGTAAAAATACTTAAATGGTTTTAGGTTTATTAGGTTACTTATGTTCGTTTCTCATCAAGTAAAGGTGTTTGTACACTGCCCAACAAATGCCAATAAACGTCGGGCCAGTGTGCCATACCCTTTAGTGGTTGTTTTTTGTTGGCGAACATGTCAGATCGGTGTTGGCCAACACATATATAGCTGGGTGTTTGTTGGGCAGTGTGCCACCACCTTGGAGCATCTTGCTCAGTGAGGCCTACAGACTGGTGGGCGACATTGAGGATTGAACCAAGAACCTCTTGACTGAAAGTTAAGCCTCCCAGCCACTATACACTAAACTAAGCAATAATTAAATATGTACTCAAATTGTCACCTCACCTGGTCTTGCGGATCTTCAGATAAATCCGTCTCAAACAATATAATTTCACTTTGAAGCTGTAAGAGAGAAACATATCAAGTGCATATCGCATTCACGTCAAATGGATTACTTGTTTCGGTGTTGCTGTTTTTGTTTGGCGAACACCGATAAAAACAGAAAGACTGACCTTTTCAAGCTGTGCAAACTGCTCTTCACACTCGTCCACCAGCTCTGCTTGTGCAGCTTCTGAGACTGGAGCAGCAGCCTCCTGGTCACCTGGCTGCTGAGTATCCATCTCTAGGGAAACACAGCGAGACAACGTGAACATCAAATATGCATTCATGCAGAATTAACTTATGCTATATACGAATACGGACGTATATATCTCGTCTTTAAGATTAGATGAGTTTGTTGAAGGATCAAACAAGCGTCAGAGCGTCGGTTAGAAAACAGACGCTGCATATTAAAAACCACAAAAAAGATATTTAAAAAAATGAAAATACTTACTGTGTGTGTGTGTGGTTCTGGATGTAAAGAAAGACCAAAAACACCCTTCAACAGCTGGGGGAAAATACAACGCCGTTTTCAAAATACCGCCAACAATGATGACGTAAGCCTGTCGCAAAAACAAAACGTGGCGGAAGTCAAAGCTGCGCTGAGTGTGCGCAGAGCGGGCGCTCCCGCAGCGCGGAGCCTGAGAACACGCTCTCACTCACACAATGTAATCACTGCATGCACCGATGCACCTCGTTTGGACGGAGATTGATAGAAACGAACTATAACAGCAATCAGGCTGAAAGTAAAGGGTATGTACACAACACAGTGACAAAAGTGGAACGGATATGTTAGCTCCTTTTTAAATGATTAGTAAACGCAATGCGGATATTGGCAGACCACCCAATGAGACTTACATCTCTTAAATAGGCGTCTATCAATTTGCCTACCCACTGTGCACATCGTTTCTACGTGGATATTATGTTACCTTTTCTAACTAGTTGGTGACATGGATCTGGGACAGGGACTCAAAATGCACGACTCAACACTCAGTGGTGCGTTCAGGAAAACTCAAATTTAATGCTCGAGGGCAAGGCAAAAACAGGACGAAAACAAAAACTCAAACTGCAGGCTTAACAAAGACCTCACAGGGGTCACGACAAGAACACACGGCAAGACGAACTGACAAAGACAGACACAAAGCACAGGACTTAAATACTCAAGGGAAGGTGGAAACAATCAGGGCGGGGCTGCTGCCAATCAGCACACAGGAGAACATGAGGGCAGGAAGTCAAGACACCTGAAACGAGAGGAAAAGTCTTACAAAATAAAACAGGAAGACCAAAACCAAAATAAGAGACCTTAACCAGGACGAGTCACTACAGTTGGCTAGTTTCCAACATTAACCCTTTCCCACCTAATTGTCCTACCATTATCCACCTAATAATATCCAATGATCTAATATTATCCTATAATATCTAATAGTATCCTACTCATCTGACAATCTCTAAATATATGTGCGACTATTTTATGTGATTGATGAACTGTCATGGCTTTGGGGAGGTCTGCTCTGACGGTGTATAACCACATGTAGGCTGCCCCCTGAAACGTGTGGACTTTCGGTCCACAGCCACCAGGTGTCTCCATGCGCTTTTTCTTTGTGGCGCAACGGTTTACGCGCAGTGCCACACCGCACCATTTGTCAATTGACAAATGGTGCTATAATCAGCATTGTTCAATCTGAGAAATAGGCCTAGCATGTGTGACAGAGTTAGGCCTATCCGACCAACATGGTATCAATTTGAGAGTCTTCGCTTAATATCCTATATTTTTTATATAATAGAAAAAAAAACATCCAACCTTGTGCGTGATTTTGACACGCTTTTCATCCTGTAGTTTGTCAAATCTTTGGGTAGAAAAATAGGCCGCACTGCCTGCCGTTGCGCGCGCATACATACAATCAATAGGCCTAATAATAATGGCAGGGCGTATATAAACCTCCCTGTTAGTTAATTTTCGATCTGCCGTCACAACACTGAGCAGGCAATTTTTGTTTACTCAAAATATCCAGACACGTTCTGTGTCATTGATTTCTACAGAACAGAATCAGCAAGATACAAAACCTGGGATTGGCACACAGGTAGACTATCCCAGGATCACACAAGCCTAACATAGATCGTGTGAATAATCAACTACAATTTGATTAATATGCAAATTCGCATCAAACCGTTCCATTTGCGCCTTCAACGCAGGCTAATTAATCAACAGTTAAAGGAAATTAATACATACATCAATTTTGTCAGGAACATGCTTAGTTCAATCGCCCGTAAAATTGAAGTTTGAAGTATCAAGTGGCTCTACAGAAAGGCCATTAAAAGTCCACAATTTCCTTCTATTCGGAGATAGAGAGACAGAGGCCCACTTTATAGGCAAACAGAGAGACGGGCCGAGTGACACAGACTATTCAAGTGATCAAGTGAGCAATACAATAATAGCATTATTAGTACCACTTGTAACTATTTAAAAATAAATTAGATGGCTGCAGGCCTATAGGCCTTTGTATGTCAGAATATTCTGACGTCCATATAACAATAATGGAGGGACAAATGATATCAACTAGCCTAATAAAAACAAAACAATAAGACTAGCAACAAAAATAATAGGCCTGAATAACAACACTAATAATAATAATAGCATACCAATAATAATAATAATAATAATAATAATAATAATAATAATAATAATAATAATAATAATAATAACAATAATAATAATAA
>JAOPJI010000101.1:17304998-17319276 GCA_027122695.1 Merluccius productus
TGTGTGTGTGTGTGTGTGTGTGTGTGTGTGTGTGTGTGTGTGTGTGTGTGTGTGTGTGTGTGTGTGCATGCGTGCGTTGTGGTGCTAAGCGATTTTAGAACCTCACCCAAACTTGTACTTGCTGTATGGTGATACAAACATAGTTATACATTCCCTATTTTGCATGCAATGCAACAAGGACTATCCTGTTCCCCTGTGTGAAGTGTTCAAACTTGCTTGACGACTAACTGCAACTATGAATGTCTGTGACCAAAATTATGAGCGACGCGGATCAAACATGAGGATCATCACAGTGTAATTTCCTCCCATTCAACTCTAGGTGGTGCATTGAAAATGCATTCATCTAAAATGACACGTGTTCCTGTGCCTTAGAAAATCAACATCAGCCTCCAAATGGATGGTTTCCGTCGTGATCTGCAATCACTGAATTCTGAAAAAAAAAAAAAGTGGAAATCTTTTCTTGCTGTTTTGCTAAAGCTACGCATTATTCCATTCTAGGCTTTTTATTTATAGGATGGTACGAATACAAACTTTGTTTCCAATTCATAGGATAACATTCAGTGCCACATTGCCATACACATTAATTAGTGTAGCTCAGGAATTAATCAACACTGGTAATTGTTGTCATGGGAATTGGGAATATTTGTCAGATGTGATTTGCTTCAACTCCAATAAAACATGTCTTCTTCTGACTATAAGTGTTTTGATGTTCTTTGGGGTCCCTTTTGTTTGGGGAAATATACGGATGTACTGAAAGAAAGTTTCCGAGTCACCCCCCACCCGGTCCTAATTGACCTAATCGTTGCTAACGCAAATCCGAAAATCCAGAAATGTGATTGGAAACCCGAAAAAGCGCCCAATTCATGAATGGCTGGAACCCAGCTGTCAATCAAGACCCCCCTCTCGCGGGTTCATTGTGTTCCCTCGCTCGAAGGCGGTGATTGGTCCATTTATTAGAGTCCCGCCTCCCGCCTTCCCTCTGTTTCTTGTCTTCCCGCTTCTGCGCAACTCGACCCGGCCCCAAGTTAGCTTGCTTGTCCGTCTTTCGCGATTAGCATGTCTGGGTACGGGGCTTTGCCAACGAACGGGGCCGGCGATGGAATTAAAAACGACGCGTTTGCGGACGCCGTGCAACGAGCGAGACAGGTAACCGTGCTTACAATTACGTCGGCGGTCCGCCTTTTGACCAACGACGCTAACGCAGACGTCGCTTGCGGTCGCTAAGTGTGTGTGTGTACACCGCACAGCCAAGCTAGCGCGCCTGGCTGGCTGTTAGCAGCGTTAGCAAGCGAGTTACCGTTAACGTGACCTAGCTAGCTAGCTAGCGTGGCGGCGGCGGCGGCTAGTTTCGGTGATTAAGGCTATTCGTTAAATTAACGCGGCCTACCCCCGTATCGCCATCCTTGATTTCTTGTGTGGCTGAGTCGTGCGGTTTGAAGCGGGGCAGTGTGGGCTTTGTGTGTGTAACGTCTGGTTGTCACCACGAGGACTAACGTTAGGGCACCGACATTAATGTGGATGTTCAGGTTGCCCTAGGAGACAGGAATTAGCGCTATTCTTAATGTGGGGTTCACCCTGCCACACAATGCTTAAATAGTGTAGCGAAAAACTAACGTTTACCATTTATACGAAACGGTCTCGTGGGATAAGGTCGGTTAACTGCTAAACTGTTTCTAAGATGTAACGTTAGGCCTATTTCTTTGTGTCTAAGTTGTATTGTCCTAACTCACCTTTCTCCAGGATTACAACCTTACGAATAGTTTCTTTCGGGAATGGGACACGTGTTGCCGTTGGGCCCAAACATTTTTTTGTCTTGAATAATGTCTACCAGGTCTTAGGTTCCCCGATTATAGCATTGAGGCGCATGAAGGGAATATAATACCGATTCACTATAATTAGCAAACGGTGCTAATCCTGTCTTCTTGGTATTTTAGTGAGCATCAAACTTGGACTAATGACTGCTTCAGCGAATGATTGAATGAATACAACTTTGGCAATATTGTGTGTATTGTCAAAAACAACATTGGTTTGGCACAACTCACTGGATATCTACACATATTCAGGCTCATAACAAGGGGAAGCCTAGAGTGACAAAAAAATTGTCTGTTGAAATCTAACATTATCCATTTCTCCATACAGTTGTACCGTGATTGGCCGCTCTCTAGGAGTACCCATCTTCCTGATTGGTGCTGGAAAAGGAGTAGGAAACTTCAGCTTGTTTTGATCAATCTTCCCCTCTCTTCACAGATTGCAGCAAAAATTGGTGGAGATGGTGTCCCACCGATGAGCAACAACGGCGCCGCTGAGAACTACGCGTTCCCGGCACAGAAGCGATCACTAGAAGACGCAGGTCAGCGGCCGAAAAATGGCATCTGGAACAAAGTCCTTTTGAGTGTCCTCCAAGACATTCTTGGTCAAACATTTTCTGCTTTGTTTCTTCAGATCAACCGGACGCTAAAAAGATGGCTTCCCTGGGTGACCGGGATTCTGCGTTGTGTAGGTTGAACTTGCACGCCCCTGGCATACACTAATTTTTGCCTCATTCTCTGTCCCTGACAAATGTTTCTCTCCACAGCCATTGGAGCTCAGCTGGCTGCACTGTCACAACAGAGGTACGGTTGACCGTTTTTGTCAAGGTTTTTTGTTTGTGTACCAGCATTATTCCTATTAAAAAGTACAGTCTTTCCTTTGTTGTTAGGATTGATCTGGGTCCATCGTTAATCTGCAGTGTTTTTTCTTTTAAGCACTACATTCTAAGACTTGGCATGAGTTGTATTAATCTGGTTAAAACAATTAGGAAAATGCTACATTTTGAATGACGAGTTTATCTCTGTTGCCTCTGACTTTCTTTTATCTGCCACTGCTTGGCTTTTTGAAAATATATTCATATTCACAATTTAACATGATTGTTAACCTGTCCAGCGCTAGGCCCTCCACCCTGACTGAAGAGTACCGGGTGCCGGACAGCATGGTTGGTCTAGGTGAGTAGGCCAACGAGTCCCAGCAATTGTGCTATTCCTCCGGTTCTTGTAGTGGTGTTTTACTCACAAGCTCTTGATGGTATCTTTGACAGTAATCGGACGAGGAGGAGAGCAGATTAATAAGATCCAGCAGGACTCTGGCTGCAAGGTCCAGATTGCACCTGGTGAGTGATGTGCTGTTTTTGTCATAAACATATAAACGCTTGTTAAAGATTGTTTTAGCAATTTATTAATTGCTGAACTAATCTGTGTTTTTTTTTTTCTCTCCTCAGACAGTGGTGGACTTCCAGAAAGAAGCGTGTCACTTACAGGACCAGCTGATGCTATACAGTAAGTTGGTGTCCACACCAACACGGGTGGCATTTCCCATTGTCTTTCACATGTTCTGTTTTGCCTCCCCTGATATTTATAGGCCCAACAATGAATGTCCATCTTTTTAAAATAATTTGTATTCCCTTAGGAAAGCCAAGATGTTTCTGGATGAGATCGTGTCCAGGGGCCGTGGAACTCCACCTTCCTTCCACGAGTCCTCCTCCAACGGTGGGCAGGGAGGCTCCATGCAGGAGATGATTATCCCGGCTGGTAAGGCGGGTCTGATTATTGGCAAAGGAGGAGAGACCATCAAACAGCTCCAGGTGGGTGACATGGGGCATCTTGGGCATCTTGGTGTTTGCAATCTGCTATATTATTGGTGGTGACCAAATCTCTTCTGTGATTTTCCCCAGGAGCGGGCTGGAGTGAAGATGATTCTGATTCAAGACGCTTCTCAACCACCGAACATGGACAAACCCCTGCGCATTATTGGGGATCCCTACAAAGTGGAGGTACCCTACACTAAGGAGCAAAACACATCCGGCGAATTACTTTAGTTTAGGGTGGAAATTGTTTGGCTATACAATCTGGACTCTCCCTACCCCCGATGTAAATGAGATGTTGCCATGTAGCTCTCGATGGCCCACACAATTACCATAACCATTAGGCCTACACACTTCTACAAGGATGTTCTCTGCTTAAGAAGCTTTTCATTTAATTTAAATTTCCATTTAAATGTATGCTTTTTGCCCTTCATCTCTCCAATAAGTGTATTTGCTTTTGTGTGGTTGTAGCAAGCAATAGAACTGGTTAACGAGATTCTCCGAGAGCGTGACCATGCTGGCTTTGGAGAGAGAAATGAGTATGGATCCAGGATGGGGGGAGGAGGAGGCGGGGGCGGCGGTGGTGGAGGAGGAGGAGGAGGTGGCGGCGGCGGCGGTGGTGGTGGAGGAGGAGGAGGCATAGAAGTAAGTAAAGTTTTTGTTGGCACGTGTACGTGTGATGTTACTTTACACAGGCTATCCTCTGAAGCAATCAAAGGCTTCAGGCATCCTGATTCATTCACGACCCATGTTATAAAACTCTCTTGCGAATAGAAATGGTTTCTTGAGTTGTATTCTACCTGGATGCGGTAGGATATGTTTGCAATTCTCAGAAATGTTAGTTTACTCTCCAGGTGCCGGTCCCCCGTCACTCTGTGGGAGTTGTGATTGGTCGAAATGGAGAAATGATCAAGAAAATCCAGAACGACGCAGGCGTGAGGATACAGTTCAAACCTGGTAAGTGCTGCACTGATCACATACATCAACGTGAAAACTGGTACTAATTCTTCCAAAGTAAATGTTGGTTGATTGCAATATTTTGTTATTTGTTTTGATTCATGAGTAGTTTGAAATACAAGTGCATGTACTTTCCTGCCATACAACTACATTCTTGTTCTAGAAGCTTTTCCACAACAGCTGCCTAGATGAGAAAACATAAAGGCTAGGTTTCTATTAAAGCACATGTTGGTTGCATTGGAAGGTAATGATGCATTACAATAAGCAATGGCATAAAACTTATGTTCGCTTGCCAAAGTTGCCTTGCGTTTTAGGAAGGTGCCTACATTTATATATTTTCTATAATGGTTTTTCAAAGGCCATTTGTTGAATCAAAAATATTTATGGAAAACTAGCATATCCTATGCTATCCAAAAGCAGAAATCCTTTTTTAAAATAATTGATTTGTATATTTTACAGATGATGGTTCAAGTCCTGACAAAATCGCCCACGTCATGGGTCCCCCAGACCGTTGTGAACACGCAGCCTCCATCATCAACGAGCTACTGCAGAGCATTCGCGTCCGAGACGAGGAGGGACAGGGCGGCGTAAGTGTAGTGTTACGCAGAGGGGACAGGGCTGTGAAAGCTTTGATACTCTGAAGGATTTCTAACATGACCATTAACATGCGGTGTCTCCTTCCCAGGGTCCACCTGGATCTGGCATGCCACCTGGTGGGCGTGGCAGGGGGCGGGGCCAGGGGAACTGGGGCCCTCCAGGAGGAGAGATGACCTTCTCTATTCCTGCACACAAGTGTGGCCTTGTGATTGGCAGAGGTGGCGAGAATGTCAAGTCCATCAACCAGCAAACGGGGGCGTTTGTAGAAATCTCCCGTCAGCCGCCGCCCAACGGTGACCCCAACTTCAAACTGTTCACCATCCGCGGGTCTCCACAACAGATTGACCATGCAAAACAGCTGATCGAAGATAAGATAGAGGTAGGCTGTCCATATCTAATCATCAGTTGTAGCATCCCTTGATGTAAGCGAAACCGGAATCTTGACAACTGATTTTGAAGTGTAACAACCATTTTTTTTTTCTTGCCCAGTATCCCTGAGAAATGTCAGTTATGTGTTTGTTAGTTTCACACACACCAAGTACTTCTAAATAGTCTCTCTGTGTTTTTAGGGTCCCTTGTGTCCTGTGGGTCCGGGTCCAGGAGGCCCAGGTGGTCCGATGGGTCCCTACAATCCCAACCCTTACAACGCAGGACCCCCCGCTGGCCCCCCTCAGTAAGTACAAGTGACAGCAAAACACTGGTAGCTTCCCATAGTACTACAGTACCATTTTTTATTTATTAAAAAAACATCTCACATCTCCTCCCCATCTATAGTGGTGCCCCCCCTGGTGGTCACCAATACGCTCCCCAGGGCTGGGGTAACGCCTACCAGCAGTGGCAAGCCCCAGCGCCTCATGACCCTAGTGAGTATCCTCTTGCTCTTTTTTTTGTTTTCTTTTGTCTGTCTCGGGGCTCTGCCCTGCGCCTGAATGTCTGCGTTTCCAGTCTGTTAGCCTCCTACGTCATCATTAACCTTCTGCGTCTCCTGTCCAGGTAAGGCGTCAGCCGACCCCAATGCAGCGTGGGCAGCCTACTACGCCCAGTACTACGGCCAGCAGCAGCCAGGAGGCCCCATGCCAGGCCAGGCTCCCGGGGCGCCAGCAGCAGCACCCGCAGACCCGGGCCAGGTAGCTCAGTCCCCAGGTGGCCAGCCTGACTACACCAAGGCCTGGGAGGAGTATTACAAGAAGATGGGCATGAGTAAGTTTGGATGTGTGCTAAAGGAACTAGTTGGTAGAACTCTGAAATGTGATGTAATGATTTGACTGTTGGATGTTTTTTTGTAATTTTGGATGAGGTTCTGTGCCATGTCCTCCAACACAGTGTTGCATAGTTAGACACCTGATGATGATAAATATTGATGCTTGCCTGGCTCGGATTGAGCGTAGCCCGATTATGTAAACTAAAACTTGATTGTGTTTCATTCGCTTTGGCTGGATTTGGTCTACTCGCATGGAAAGGAAATCTTTCTATTGTACTGCAGTTTAAATGTGCCTTGTTAAGCCACAAGTCGCTTCATGCAAGAGCATCACGATACTGCAGTGATCCTTCAAAATGTCGTGCATTGCAAAATGGCACAAGATTACAGTCTGATGATATACATGCTATAGCTCCTGCTCCTATTTGACATTAAAATACATTTTAGGTTGCGTAATAATGGTGTTTTCGTGATCAATTTCCACTGTATGCGTGTCATGCTCCAACTGTGCTGTTGTGATTTCAGCCCAGGGTGGCGGTGGAGCCGCAGCGGCAGCTCCAGGCACCGCAGCTCCAGCACCTGGTGGTGCTGCTGCAGCTGGAAGCCAGCAGGACTACAGCGCAGCCTGGGCTGAGTACTACAGACAGCAGGCTGCCTACTATGGACAGCCAGGCCAAGCCCCAGGACAGGCAGGCACTCCACAGCAGGGACAGCAGGTGAAGTGTTAATATGTACACATACTGGAGTTGGTCGATTAATCAAATTTTTTGTAATTATGAGCTGGGCATCCCACAATCATGAATACCAGAAAATCGACACAAAATTATTGTAGTTTTGAGCGGGAGCAGTTTGAAGACAGAGCTTGCTGAACACACAGAGCTCGCTGTTGAGCTATCCTTAGCTAACTCAAATAAAGCATTTATTATATCAGAGATAATGAAGCATTCTATGGCAAAAATGACATTAAAATAATGTTTGCACAATATGAATAAATAATCATCTATAATTGTGATCCCAATGGTGACCCAAATAATCCTGATTTAATGGTTTTGCCAATCGACCAGCTCTTAACACATACCATTTTAAACCACCAGCATGTATTTTAAGAACACAATGTTATTTTGTAATGCTGATTGTTAACATGTGATCACTGTAATGTTTCAGGCCCAGTAAAGTTTGGTGCTCCGGTCATCTGGTTGGATGCCATCTCCCTGTGAATTATCTCTACCCGGACTATGGTTATTTGATCATGGTTCTTCCTTTAATTACTTTTTTTTTTTCCTTTTTTCTGTCGAGCGACTCATTTACGCTTGCTTTGTGAGACCTTTTCCAAGGTCATTTTTATATTTTCCTTTTTGTTTTTGGTACGTTTAAAATATAAGCTGAAGATAATGTGGGAAGACTAATAATAATTTGAACAAAGCACTAATGAACTCCATGGATATTAAATTCTTCACTCACCAGTTACTTACCAGCCACATGTAATTGCAGGACGAAGCAAATGTATTTCTTGTGTGCTCACATGACAGCATCTGTATATACGTGTCACACTGTAGTAAACTTTTTGTTCTACTGATGGTGAAATCCTGTTTAGCAGTACTTTCAGTATTACAAAACTAATGTTTGTTTAAAATGTCAACTTCTTGCTTTTAGACGGTTATAGTTTTTTTTTTATTCAAACATTCCCACTGTTAAGTTGCAGATAAAATGTTAACCTTTTTTTTTTTCTTCCTATTGCTATCATGAAGAGAGTCATGTGTCTGTCTGTATACAGTGTATGCTACTGGGCAGAAAAATGTGTTCAAGTTGATACCCACTGTATCCTAGGACACTTTTTGAGTGTGGTTCTGCAAAACCCATGACTCTCTTTTTTTGTGTGACAACGTTATAGTTGGAAGAACCTTCTTTTATTTTTGTTGCAATAAGTCATGTCATTGTATGCTGAATTTTTAATTTTTTACTGCTTGTTTTTAAAGACTTAATAAAAACATACAACGTGACTTTGTTTCATTCACATTTTTTGGTTTAATTTATTTATGTGCATGTTGGAAATTGAACTGCCCATTAAAACCTCATAAACATTCAGAGAAATGTAACGTAAAATTCAGTAAGTATATCTGTATTATTAGTTAGTAGAGCCCCTCTGCCCTGCGGTGTGATTGGTGCGCGCGCGGCGGCTGGAGGCTCCTCGGAGTTAACCAATCGGCGAGGCAGTGAACACAACAGTTCAACGGGAGATGGCGCCCAGCTCGAAATCAGAAAAGGACAACAAACAGAAATCTCAAAGAAAACACAAAGACCATGTTGTCAAGCTTCTTACTCGTGGGAAGGTAGACACCAATTATATCAGTTGTTGGTACAAAATCAAAGTCAGGCGTTTTGTTTTACATGATATGCATAGTTTCCCTTTGCAATAGCTAGCTGGGTTAGCTTGCTAAATAGTTAGCTGTTCGTTGCAAACATTTTGCTTCTTTGTCTAGAAGTCTTGGTAGGGTTACTCGTCAAACTTTACAATAAGCGGGATGCCAATAGTAACATACTGTACTGTTAATTGCTTTTTATATATTTTATGTGGTCTCTTGCATTAGTCTTATCAGTCGCAATTAGCTAGGCAGTGTTTGAGAGTGTTAGCATTCTAGCTTCACCAGCAATGACCTAACTGTCGTCTTAACATCACATTTCATAAATGTAGTACAAAGTAATATTAGGACCAATGCATTGCCCTTTTCAATGCAACTGCTTTAGCGGTTTAACATGAAAATAAATATTCCCTGTTCAAATAAGCTAATGCATTTTATCAAGTCAAACTAGCCCACATTCCTGTTTGAAAGTGATTTAAATGCGGCTAAATACAGATAACCTTGTCGGTGTCTGCATTTTACAACATTATTGCACGTAAGGCTTTTGTTGATTTGTGGTTTGTATTCAACATGTCGACCTTTCCTCCCGTGTAACGTGAATATCAGCTGTCAGGTCAGTTTTCCCAACGCCTGTTCAGGAAGCTGCCGCCTCGGGTCTGCGTCCCTTTAAAGAACATCGTCAGCGAGGAGTTCCTCAGGGCAGGGTAAGAGGCTGTCTGTCTGTTTTGTGCATTGCTAATCTGTTTTGTGTAGGGATGGCCAAGGTGTATACTGCTTTGTCGACGTTAATCTACTAGGGATACTGTTGAAGTCTCTGTCTCAGCGGTAGTGATGGTTATGATTGGCCCTAAATTCACACCCGACTACCCTTTTGGTTTCAGTCACATCTTCCTTGGCTTCACGAAATGTGGGCGCTATGTTCTGTCCTACACAAGTGATTGTGGGGAAGATGATGACTTCTCTTTCTACACCTACCATCTCTACTGGTGGGAGTTTAACCTCCACAGCAGACTCAAACAGGTAAGGTCATCCCATTCACATATTTGCTGATGTGCTTTATCCCCAAATATATATGTGAATGGAGGACTGTGGTTGGATATTCAGATGTGCACAATTGCATTTCTATTCACTCTCACACGTTTCCTCTTGTTATAGTAGTACAATCGCAGCCTAACTTAATGTTATCCATTTTAGATTACTCATGTGCTCCAACCATACCTTTTCCCCTTCAGGTCCACCATGTGCGACTGTTTGCAGGGGAAGAAATTTACAGTGATCTGTACCTAACTGTCTGTGAGTGGCCCAACGACCACTCCAAAATTGTCATCTTTGGATTCAAGTAAGGCATAATAATACACAATACATTCGGAGTGAATTCCTAATTTACAACAAAGCGATAAAGCGATAATGGTTGAAGGCTTATTATTGTGTGTGTGTGTGTGTGTGTGTGTGTGTGTGTGTTCCATCCATCCATCATCCCTGCCAGTACAAGGAGTTCCAGCTCGGTTCTGATGAACCTGATGATGAGCGACGAGAACAACAGAGATATTTACATCACCATTGCTTCCATGCCCCCACCCAAGCCTTGCTCTCTATGCTGTCCACTTCCTTCAGTTTCCACAATACGCACAGGTACGCCCCCAAAAAAACCCAGGCAACACTCTGCAGACCCCTTTTCCTCTTTGGTTCGGAAAAAGAATTGGGACTCGGTCCTACACTCACTTCCTATGTCGCTACAACAGCTGAGGATAACTCCAGGTTCCCAAAGGGATACAAAGGGATATCGTCCCATGTTTTTGTTGCACCCATGAAGTGAACCAATTGATTTTGGGGATTGATTGTTCCTCAGGGTTGCTATCACACCGAGATGGGTGACTCAGAAGTCAGGCAGGCAGGGAAACTTTATGAATCTGAAAGATCCAGCACTACAACCGTCTTATGAGTTTCAAGTACTACTACTAATAATGCATGAAACTTATATAGCGCTTTTCAGGGTACTCAAAGACGCTTTAAAGTAAGACACAAGGCAAAGTCGGGACAAGTGGGTAGTTAAACTAGAGGAAACATGAAAAAGGAGGGAGGGGAGAGGAGGGAAGGAGGTTAGCTGAGGAACGCCTGACATGGGGTATGAACAAGAGGGCGGGGTCAAGGATGATTCCAAGGTTGTGGAACCGGGTGGAGGGGGTGACCCTGGAGCCATCAATGTTGAGTGAGAAGGTCTGGGTGGAGAGGGTGAGGGAGTTTCAGCCGATGAGGATTTCAGATTTATTGCAGTTGACTTTGAGGAACTTCTGTTGCATCCATGATTTATAGTCAGCGAGGCAGGTGAGGGTGGAGTGGGTGGCTGAGGTGATGGTTTTGGAGAAGAGGTAGAGTTGAGTGTCATTAGCGTAGCAGTGGAAAAGAAGGCTGTGATGGCGGAGGATCTGTCCAAGAGAAAGGATGAACAGGATGAACCGGAGGGGAGAAGCAGCACCCTGGGGGACTCCATGGGTGACAAGGGTGTCGGAGGATTTGCATTTGTTGATGGAGA
This sequence comes from Merluccius productus, assembly GCA_027122695.1. Classification (NCBI taxonomy): domain Eukaryota; kingdom Metazoa; phylum Chordata; class Actinopteri; order Gadiformes; family Merlucciidae; genus Merluccius; species Merluccius productus. Next base: position 17,316,260 of record JAOPJI010000101.1, read on the forward strand.
TGTATTGATGTCTGTCAGAGAGATACGAGTTGAGCCAGGAGAGGGCGGTTCCGGTTATGCCCAGGGAGTAGTGAGGGCGTGTGAGGAGGATGGAATGGTTGCTGGTATCGATTGCTGAGGTCAAGAAGGATGAGGGGGGATTGGGTTGAGCGCCAGGGAGGGTGGTGGAAAAGGAAGCAGCCTGCTGATTGTGTATGGTGTCCATTTTGTTTTGTTTGGAAAAATGATATAAATAAATCGCATTTGTTGATGGTGAAGGAGTTGGAGATGGTGTCCATGTGTTTGAGGAGTTTGTTGATGGTAGAGAAAGGCCTTTTGGGGTTGTTGTAGCCAGATTGGATGATGGAGGAGTAGTGAGAGGAGCATGCACTGTTGAAGGCATCTTTACATTGTTGTTGGTGCAGTTTGTAGGCATCCAGGTGGACAGTGTGAGACCGGTAGTGTGAGACCGGAGATGGTGGAGTTGATCGTTGTACCAAGGGCTGGAGTGTGTGAAGGAGACATGTTTGGTTTTTATGGGGGCAATCTCATCAAGATAGGAGGAGAGTGCGGTGTTGTAGGTGTTGACCAGGTCAATGGGGGAGAAGGTGGTGATGGTGATGGTGTCAGCCAGGATGGAGGAGAGAGAAGAGGGGTTGATGGATTTGAAGTACCGGAATATTATGGTGCGTTTCTGTTTGACGAGGGGGCTGGGATGTCTATATCCAGGGTGATAGCCAGATGGTCGGAGATGGTGAGGTCAGTGCTGGTCAGGTTACTGATGGTAATGCCAGAGGTGCAGACTAGGTCCAGTGTGTGTCCTTTCCTATGGGTGGGAAAATCAATGTGTTGCGTAATATTGAAATTTTGTAAAATGTCCTGGAGTCCTGTTGTGACTTTGCAGTCAGTAGAGTCGACATGGATGCTATAATCGCCCAGTAGCAGAACAGATGGTGAAATGGCACAGAGATGAGTTGGAAATTCAGACAGATCAGAGTGAAATGCAGGATTTGGCTTAGGGGGCGATAAATTACAGCAGTGACCAGAGGTTTAGGACCAGACCATTTAAAAGCCGTGTGCTCAAATGAGGAGGGTGGGGGGGACATATATTGCATTTTGATGGATTGTCAATGCAGTGCCGCTATTCCACCACCACGTCCGTGCTGGCATGGTTTTTCAATGTAGGTGTATCCAACGGTTTTTGCCAGGTTTCGGTGAGGCAGAGAAAGTCGAGTTTGTTGTCCATTAAATTCACTGGAGGTTGAAACCCTTGTTGTGTAGGGATCAGGTGTTGAAAAGTGCGAATTTGAGATGTGATTGTTTCTGAGTGGGCTGGTTTGCTTTGACCAAGGTTCATAGGCAGGTGGAGTGCATGTATAGTTTGTTGTGATGACGTAGTGGAGCGACGATACCATGGACAGAATGGAAAGCTCCGACCCCTAGAAAAACAAACTTTCGCCAGAGACCTCTATGGATGGGTAGCCGGGGCTACGTGAAGCTGCTACGTTAGCTGGTGAAGCTGCTACGTTAGCTGGTGAAGCTGCTACGTTAGCTGGTGTAGCAGGGTTGGGCATGCAGGTATGTAACCACAAACATCAGTCAAAGTCGCAATCGGGTAGAGAAAGAGTCCAGGCAAAACATGAAAAACGATGCAACGATACAACTATTGAATTTGAGGCAAGATAAAACGTCTAAGAATAAAGATAGCTAGAACGAAAAGACGCAAAAAACATAGATAATCTCAGGTGGAGAAGCGGCGCACAAACAATGCCAGCGTCCTCTTGCACACTGGAAGTCCTTAAAGCAACATGTATAATTATGACTAGATGCACGTACTCTCTTATTGGTTCCGCCTGCTCTCTCCAGGTGGTGGCGAGTGTCTGGAGCATGGCTATGTACTCAACAGCAGGTACCAGGTGGTGTACCCCTTCCCTACCTTCCAGCCAGCATTTCAACTCAAGAAGGACCAGGTCATCCTGCTGAATACCAGCTACTCGCTAGTGGCCTGCAGCGTCTCCCTATGCCCAGGTAGACGCACATACTCACACTACTCTTATCAGCACCTTACATGCGCTCCCATCGTGTTTCTAGTCGCTTACGTCTCTTTTTATCTCTTCTCAGCAGACCAGGAACAGTCCTCTCAGATCCTCTACTCGAGCGGAGCCACTCCTCCTCCACTGACTCAGTCGGCCTCCTCCTCGCCGCCCCCCCCTTCCTCCGCCCCGTCACAGGGATCCCCCGAGGGCAGACAGGCGCCCAGCCGACCCGGCCCTTCCCCGCTGTCTCCCAGTCAGACACAGGCAGCCATGCGCGCACGGGAGTTTGCGGCCGATCTCTTCCGACGCGCCCAGGGCGGCGGCCGGGACGAGGCTGACGGAGAGAGGAGGCGAGCGGAGGGAGAAGAAAAAGAAGCGGCTCTCTGTCCGGCAGAAAATGTGGGAAACCGCGAGACTCTGAGAGGAGAGGAAGAGGGATGCCGGGAGGGATGCGAAGAGGGGGACAGAAGGACTAGTTTTCCACCGCCTTCAACGTCGGACGGGGGGGAGCACCCTGTAGCGCAGCACTCAGAGCAGGTTTTGAGTCCTGCCCCCTCCTCTTCCTCCTCCTCCTCATTCGCCTCGTCTCCGAGGACCCCGCCATCGTCCTCGTCCCAGGAGACAGGGGCCAACGAGCCGGGCTACGTTAACTACACGCGCCTGCACTACTGCCTCCAGCAGCCAGGGGCAGCAGAGCCTGATGCTGGAGGTGAGAGATTAAATTAAGAGAAGACAATCCTTTATTAGTCCCACAGCAGGGACATTTTAGCAATTTGCAATTATATTAATTTACTTTACCATTTACTATTACTTGAAAAATGCATGTGATTTTGAGATTTGTAGGTTTGTGTATCTAGACAACATCCAACCATAATCTTAATTGTAGTCATTGATATTGAGGTCATATTAGATGTATAGGAAAAGAATGCATCTGCAATGCATATATATATGTATGTATGTATGTATGTATGTATGTATGTATGTATGTATGTATGTATGTAT
>JAOPJI010000103.1:40012-52317 GCA_027122695.1 Merluccius productus
AGGGGAGAGAAGCAAGCAGAGAGGTAAAAGGAGCGAGGGGGAGTGAGAGAGGGAGAGAGAGATGGAGGGAGAGAGGACAATAATAGAGAGGGGGAGTGAGTGGTCAGAGAGAGGGAAAGAGAGAGAAAAGCAAGGAGAGAGGGGGAGGGAGAGGGAGAAAGGTGGAGAGGGAGAAAGGTGGAGAGGGAGAAAGGTGGAGAGGGAGAAAGGTGGAGAGGGAGAGGGAAAGGGGAGAGAAGCAAGCAGAGAGGTAAAAGGAGCGAGGGGGAGTGAGAGAGGGAGAGAGAGATGGAGGGAGAGAGGAAGAAAAAAGAGAGGGAGAGAGAGGGCGAGGGAAAAGAAGATAAGCAGGGAGAGAGAGAAAATGAGAGATAGGGAGGGGGAGGGAGAGGGAAAGGGGAGAGTAGCAGGGAGGAGCGAGGGGGAGAGAGAGGGGGAGGGGGAGAAGGAGAGAGGGGGACAGAGAGGGAAACAGTGGTTGAGCAAGCGGGAGACGGGAGGGAGAATGGATGGATCAATGGATCAGTGGATGCGAGGTCCTGAGGTTCTAATGAGTGTGTCCTGTGTGTTGCTGCAGTGTTCTGACAAGTCCTGCCTTCGAACACCCTCCATGAAGAGAAGACCCACCGAGATGGCTGCAGAGGGCAAGAAGGACACCGGCATGCTCAAATACATCCGCAACCAGGTGAGCACAACACCTGGTCAGACAGCTGTCCAACCAGGTGACCAAACACCTGTCCAACCAGGTGAACAAACCCTTGTATAACCAGGTGACCAAACAGCTGTCCAACCCAGTGACCAAACACCTGTCCAACCAGGTGACAAAATACCTGTCCAACCAGGTGACCAAACACCTGTCCAACCAGGTGACCAAACAACTGTCCAACCTGTGTTGCTCCCCAGGTGCTGAGCCTGTCCCCGGCTCCTCTGTCCCTGCTGATCAAAGCGGCTCCTATCCTGACGGATGACATGTACGGAGACATTCAGCCAGCGGCCTGGGAGCTGCTGCTCAGTGTGGATGAGCACATGGCCGCCGCCGCAGGTCAGAGGCCCCCCCTTGTCCAGTATTGTCTATAGTCTGGGGTCCAGGGGCATATGACTCCCAGCCAAAAGGTTCAGGGTTCAATCCCCATGATGGTAGTCACTCGAGAGCAAGAGGCCCTTTTTCAGCTGGAATTGGAATACACTAACCACTGCAGTATCCACATCCCTGATGTCTCTCTTTCCCTTTTTGCTCTCTCTCTCTCTCTCTCTCTCTCTCTCTCTCTCTCTCTCTCTCTCTCTCTCTCTCTCTCTCTCTCTCTCTCTCTCATTTTAATCCCTCTCTCTCTCTCTCTCACTCTCACTCTCACTCTCTCAATAAAGAAATAAACATTTTTATGGGAAACAAACATTAACCTTGTCTAAACATATCCATAATGAAACAATAACAGAACCAGCGGCTACAGATGTACAGATGAAGATATGATTGTGATTTCTCCCACTCCCGCCCCTTCCCCCATCCAGCCGCAATGTTCCTGCTGTGTGCAGTGAAGGTGCCCGATGTGGTGACAGAGATGATGATGGCCGAGTTTCACCACCAGGAGGCGTGCCAGCGAATCAACTCCGTCCTCAAGTTCTACACGCTGTGGCGCTTCCGCTACCAGGTGTGGCCGCGCATGGAGGAAGGAGCACAGCAGATCTTTAAGGTGAGCACATGAAGGAAGGAGCACATCAGATCTTTAAGGTGAGCGCATGGAGGAAGGAGCACAGCAGATCTTTAAGGTGAGCGGCACCTGCCGTCCATCTTGATCCAAGTTAGGGCTGCAGCTAACCTTTATTTTCATGGTGATTTGAATCGATTTATTTTAATGCCTGAATTATTATTATTATTCAAATAATATATATATATATTTTTTTTTAAACAGTATGTTTATTGTTTTCCCTCCCAGTATAGCAATGATGCTGCTGAAATAAAAGTCAGAAAGACTGACTGACATGATTGTATGCATTGACATGCATTGTTTTTGGAAATATCCCTCATGATATACCATCTCTAGATGTGTAGGATTCAAGCAATAATCAATAATTAATCGTAATATAGAATGGCAATACTTGTAGAATCGCAATACTTAAAAATCGCAATACATATCGTCCCAGCCCTACCAAGTATGGTGATAGTATGTAAGCCCTAGTGGTTAGCATGTAAGTGTACTTGGCATGTAAGGGTGCTTAGCAGCATAGTAGGCACACTTTAAGAGTAACTTGAGTATCCGTTGTGTTCGTAGATCCCTCCTCCAAGTATCAACTTCACCCTGCCCTCGCCCATTCTGGGCATGCCCTGTGTGCCCATGTTCGATCCCCCCTGGGTGCCCCAGAACACGGGCAGCGTCCAGGACCCAATCAATGAAGACCAGTCCGTAAGTACCCCCCCCCCTCCCCCCATGCCTACAAATCACAGGCCATAGCAGTTACCTGGCAACCCATAACTGTTTTACCAGTTAACGGTTGCTAAATGCTATTTTGATATATTGTCACATTTTTGTTATGTGTTGTGCTAATATTAGCGCCTTTCATAGTCTTCCGCAAATATACATCATAAATTATCAAGGACATATTTTGATCATTTTGGTATAATACTTTGGTTTGTCCGGTGCCAGTATTTACTTTGATCTGTGTTTGAAAAACACGGATATAGTGATATTTTCAATTTGGTAAAAGTTAAAATGAGAAGGGTGAGTTTTGTGGTTTGGGATGTTTTCGTTGACCTAAAGTCATGTAGTCCATCGTACTTCCATTTCCATTATGGTTTCACCAAGAAATATTATTTTAGTCTTTAAAGGGCCCATATTTTATCACCAGGTGTGAGTGTGATTAGCCATTACAAGCCGTTTCAAAATTGGTTGGTACAGTCCACTGGGTAGGTTGGTAGACTAATCTAGTGGTCATACAGTTGGGTGGACACTCCCACTTGTGATTTCATTAGAGGGTAGTGACATCACAATTTTGACTTATAATGGCTAATCACACTCACACCTGATGAGATAGGGGCCCTTTAACTTAATGTTGAATATTTCCATATTTCCGTATTTTTCCCCATTTCACCTTTTTTTGTGTAACCAAAAATAACTGAAATGCTTTCAACACTCACATGTGTAACGAAACACTAAACTCAAAGCATAGGAGATGCACCAAGCACACTCCCTCCTGGTTTCTCATTGGTTCATATGGCACGTGACATCCCCTGATAATCATGTGAGCCAATCAGAAAGGGGCACTGTCCCTATAGTTTGGTTTTAGTGTTTGGTTTCTCCTTAAAGCATGACCGTTGAAAACCCAGGATATCCTCATCAACTAATGCAGGCATTAATGAAACCTTGTGGACACAGAGGTTCAGATAGTAAGAGTCCCCCCTCCAGTGTATTGAGCTGGTTGAGGACTTTTACTTTGTGAACCTTGGGGTTTTGCACCAGTGTGAGCACGTAGCCTGTAATGTCTCAACTGTCTTTGTTTTTAGTACCCCACTTTCATTCACTCAGGCCGTACCATCGTAAGTCCAGACTTTTCTATGGATGCTTGTGTTGTTGCATCATGTGCCCCTCGCCCACCAATGACTGAATGACAAATCAAAATATCAAAAGATACTTGCGTTCATCTCCGTGTTTGGCCGAAACCAAAAGCTAGTGACCTTTCATTCGTTGGTTGACCGTCGAGGGACCTCCCTGGGTCAGTCTGGCTAGTGTTGCATCTTGGATGTTAAAGAAGACCTAGCTTAGTGTCTCATGCCTGAAGCTGATTGTTCAACAACAACAAAAATACTACACACATTTACAGCATGAGTGTGAGGCGCTGTCGTGGGTGGGTGGGTGTGTGTGTGTGTGTGTGCGTGTGTACGTGCACGATGATTTGAAGAAGTGCACAGCTGCCTCTGCTTTGTGGAGATGCGTCATGCCATGTGTCCTACTGCGTGTCTGTGTATCAGCATGACTGAGTGTTGTCGTCGGCGTACACAGGCGATACTGACTACTCCCCTTCTCGATCCTTCCCAGTTGAGCTCACCATTGCCTTGCACTCATCATGCCTAAAGGGCCCCACACACTGTGCGATTTTGACCACAATCGGCCGTCCCTAACAAAATTTCTTGGTTGTGACAAAATCCCAAGTCAGCCGACCATAAGCCAACCGTTAGCCAAATTGGAGCGGGGGCGGGACGGCCGATTGCCAGCCGATCCACAGAGTCGTAGGCTCCAATGAAGTTCAAGCAGTGTCCAAAATGTTGGCCGATAATGTCGCTGTGTGGCTGGTTGCTACGACGCCATCCTGGTGACTAATAGGAGCACAGTAAGAAAATACGACATACTAGCACGATGGTTTCTCTTGAATAAAACGCTAACAAAAATGATTAACGCCGGTTGTAGCCTCGTTCATACAGATCCCTCAATATGACCGTAGGCTCAATTCACAGTGGCACAAGGCTGACCATCTAGATTTGATCATTTTGCCATCTGTATGATGTACAATCTTCACACAAGATGGACATAATGGCACAGTGTGTGGAGACCATCAAAGATAGCCAGCCAGACACATGAGATCACAGACACCTGTCCTCCGGCCCTCATCAACTCAACTAAACAAGAGCTTAAGGAGAATCGCTGAATTTAGATGTCATCTACTCTAGTAGCGACCACATGCATCAAAGACTTGAGGAGAGGTGTGTTAGAAACCTCTTCACCACCGTTAATTAACCTCTCCATCTACTTGAATGTCCTGCAGATGTACCGCTAAGCTCAGAGCCATTCGGTGCTACCATGCTAATGTAGAACATGCCAGACCGCTATGCCGAGAACACAGTTATAGTGTTGTAGTGTATACATGGGTAGTGAGGTCCACACCGTCACAGTCACCTCCCTAAACCTTGCTTCCAATTCGGGTCATGGCACCAATGTAAAGTCAGTTTTCTTGAGGCCACACCGCTACGCAGTGGACGGGGTACTTGAACCGGCAACTCCAGGATTGGAAGACGAAGAATGCTCTAACCGCTAACCCAAACGACTGCCAAGGCATTTGAGTTGGTGGTTATAGCAAATAGCATTAAAGCACTTTTAAGGCATTGGGAGTGAGCTTTTAACCTGTCACTCCTTTACACATCTAACACCTCCTTCGTTCTTAATCCCAACCCTCCACCCGACCCTCCATAACCCCTGGCGGCGTTGCAGAAGTCGTTCTCAGCGCGCGCAGTGTCGCGCTCCCACCAGCGGGCAGAGCACATCCTGAAGAACCTGCAGCAGGAGGAGGAGCGGCGCCGTCTGGGCAGGGAGGCCAGCATCATCTCAGCCATCCCTGTGGTGCAGGAGTCCTGCTACGAGCCCACCTGCAGCCCCCCACCCGAACAGGAGGAGGAAGGTGGGCCCCAGTTATTATGCTAATGTGACAATATGACAATGTGCTAATGTTCTCATATGCTAATGCTAAGTGGAATGCTAATGTGGGGTGGGGATGTGTGTGTTCATAATGTGCTCATATGCTAATGCTAAGTGGAATGCTAAGTGTGGTGGGGATCTGTGTGTTCATAATGATGGTGATATCAGATATTCATATGATTGTTAGCATGAATACCGTAATGACACTAGGATCAGATAAAAAAACAAATAATGCAAAAATCTGGAGCTATTTTCTCCATTACAAAATATCTGAACTAGAAAGTTTCTGAAGAATAAAACGCGCCTCTGGTCAGCAGAAGAGGTGGGGAACCTGGCGTCCCGGCGTCTGTCTGTCAGCCCGTCCTGCGCCTCCAGCACCTCCCACCGAAACTACTCCTTCCGACGGGGCTCTGTGTGGTCCATGCGCTCTGTGGTCAGCGCTGAAGGTACACACACACACACACACTAGGGCAGCATGACATGGTAAAAAAAAAACATGTTGCAATTATTGTGACCAATATTGCGATATGATTCACTGTTAATCATTGATAATTTTTGCGTCACAATTTCGGTTTTCACTGAAAAACTATTGTCAAGGATGTCATGATGGGACATTTGTTGGGGTCTGTACCAAACAAACATGTTTTATTACATTTTTAAAAAATTGCAGCTCCTGCAATTTTGATATTGCACTTGGCACTTTCAATAACATTTCCATTAATTGTTCAGCCCTAATAAACACACTAAACTCTACATTGTACAGAGATATTTATCTGTGTGATCAGTAAACGTGTTGGATATTAGAATGAAAAGCTCTCTTGGTTTTTAAAAGGAAATTACATACATGTCTTTTTAATCTGGATTTTAATTTGGAGTAATGTTATAGCCTTAGTTTTTAATGTAATGTTGCTATGTGAAGCACTTTGGTCTGCATGTTTGTATGAAAGATGCTGTATAAATAAAGTTGGGTTGAGTTATGTATTACTTGATTTCAGATGAGGAGAACACAACAGAGCACACCCCGACTCACCACACGCTGCAGCCACCGCAGGCAGTGTTCCCAGCGTGCATCTGTGCCGCTGTGTTACCCATAGTGCACCTGATGGAGGACGGAGAGGTGCGGGAAGACGGCGTGGCGGGTAAGGAAACACCAACTATGAACTCTATGTACTATAATATACACTAGAACATATATACTCTATAGAGTATATATAGTATATAGAGTATGCTCTATATAGTCTATATACTATATATACTCTATCACAGTGGTAGACTAGGATTACACTGGGTTACATTATTAGATTACATTACATTAGATTATTAGTATAGATGTGATTGTTAGATTAATAGAGTCGATTATTATATGATATTATTAGATTAGATTATTAGATTAGATTAATAGATTCGATTTTTAGATTCGATTATTGGATTAGATTTTACTGGATTAATTTAGATTTATTTTTTAACTTTTGCGTGTGTGTGCATGTGTGCGTGCATGCATGCGTGTAGTGAGTGCGGTGGCTCAGCAGATTTTGTGGAACTGTCTGATCGAAGACCCCGCCCTCGTCCTCAGACACTTCCTGGAGAAACTGACCGTTAGCAACAGACAGGTAGCGCGCACACACACACACACACACAAACACACACACACACACACACACACACACACACACACACGATACTGCCACACACATCCCATTACTGACACAACCGAACCCCTTGAATTTAATATGTTGGCATTATAATTCATGCAGTTTGTTTTAACCAAATACAGAACATGAGAATATATAACATGATATAACATGATATAAGCTAACATGATATAAGCTAACATGGTATAAACTAACATGATATAAGCTAACGCAAGGTGTGTGTTCCTGTGTCAGGATGAGCTGATGTACATGCTGAGGAAGCTCCTTCTAAACATTGGAGATCTCCCTGCACAGACCTCCCACATCCTCTTCAACTACCTGGTGAGACAAGACCACCGTCATCACCTCCACCACCACCACCACCACCACCACCACCATCATCATCATCATCATCATCATCACCATCATCACCATTACCACCACGGTCATCATCACCATCACCACCTCCTCCATCACCTCCCCATCACCTCCACCACCACCATCATCTTCACCACCACATTCATCACCATCACCTTCATCACCCCCACCCCCCATCACTCCATCACCTCCACCACCAAAGCATACCATTTAATATTGGAGTAGAAAAAAATGACGGTTCTCTCCCCCTCCCTCCTTCCTCCTACCATCCATGTTTCCTCAGGTGGGGCTCATCATGTACTTTGTGCGCACACCGTGCGAGTGGGGCATGGACGCCATCTCCGCCACGCTCACCTTCCTGTGGGAGGTGGTGGGCTACGTGGAGGGCCTCTTCTTCAAGGACCTCAAGCAGACCATGAAGAAAGAGCAGTGTGAGGTGAAGCTGCTGGTCACCGCATCCATGCCAGGTCAGTGCTCTGTCTTCTGTCTGCACGTTGTCATGCTAACTATGCCAACTATGCTAATTCACAACGTTAAAGAGATTGGCAGTCACATTAACTATGCTAAGTCATGCCATTAAAGGCTCTATCCAAACTTCTTCTGTGTGGTGTCTGCATAAAACCGGAGGTTGGGGCAGGACATAGCTATTCAAACAGTGGGAGGGTGTGTCGCAGTGGCTAGGGTAGAGCTTCGCCTTGAAATTTGAATCTGGCAAAAACCAAAGCTAGCTATCAATCACCATGCTATAAGTTAAAGTACATGTAAAGTAAAAAGTAAAAAGTAAATATGTGTTTAGAGTTTGTCACACTTTAGAAAAATGTGTTGTTAACCACCCAGCCAAATTTGAATGATTAAAAAAGTCACCAAGTATATAAAATTAGGATTCAAAATTGTGAAAAAATAAGCATTATGCTCAGCTCTGAAATGCTGGGGCATGTCCGCTGAAGGCCCTAAACCATGCCCATTTGCGCACAGGGGGCGGAGCCTCTCAACTGTCAAATAATAACGCGATTGAGTGTTACAAGCAGTGACGCAACTGCGCTCTGGTTGTTAGGGGCAGGGCAATGCTAAGGGGTAGCGCTTATGTCATTATGTACCCTGTAAGCCCCGTCCATAAAATCCTGAACGCAAAAATTGTGAAAACTAGAAAAACGGGTGTAATGTGTTTAGAAACAAATCTCAGAATTGACTTTACACAGTCTTTAAAGTAATTGGACTACATACCTGTCAGTTCAACGCCAGTGCAGGCATGTGTCATAACTACATAATACAGCCGTCTACCAGAAGTAAGCACAAATACATTTTTGGGTGCAAATATATTAAAAATACCTACATCATCAATTAAACTATAGTTAACCCAATTTGGACGTAAGAGAGCAATTTGTTTATTTTGTGGGAACTCTAAAAAGACTGCGAGATGTCCATTTAGCATTGTTAACATAATTAGCATTGTTAGCATAACTGGTTATTAGCATCATTGTTCATGCAATTTATGCCATTAATCATGCTAACTATGCTAATTGTGGTCTCAAAATGGTTGATTAATAATCTTGCATTATATTATTATTATTATTATTAGCCTGTGTTGGGATCCTGGGCCAATATTTGTGACATCACAAGTGTCCACCTGGATGTATGATAGATCAGCCTCTGTCTCGCGAAGCAGACTGTGTGAACGTGTTCTCTGGTGTCAGGAACCAAGACTCTGGTGGTACATGGCCAGAATGAGTGTGACATCCCCACACAGCTGCCGGTTCACGAGGACACCCAGTTTGAAGCCTTGCTCAAGGTGGGTGCACCCTAATCAGCCGATCACTGGTCACTACCGTTACCGTTACAAGCTAGCGATGAAGGATACCTATGGTTGGTGCCCATTCAGGACTAACAACGACTTGTAACAGGAACATAGCTTCACTTGTTTGTTTCCAATGAGTCCAGGCCAGTGTGAATAACATGTGAACCGCTAATGATAATTAATAATTACAATATTCATAGTAATATGTATATAAAAAAACTATTGGAACATATTCCAAGTAGGGAATAACGCTACTCTTGAGCTATTTATCTATTGATATTTAGCTATTTTGCTATTGAGATTTGTATTTCATTTTGCAGTACAAAGGACAATGTAAATAGGAGATATATCGGGCAACATTACATGGGCATGAATTTGTAATGTTGTAATGTTTCATGTCGTGAAACACACAACATGAATTTTGGGGGGCGGAGCTTCTGAAGACGCACCGACGGGAGTCTAAGGGAGTGTGTGTTTGTTTTGGTGTTGAGTTGTAATAACGATCTTTCCCCAGAATCGCTGACTGTACCTTCAAATAATATATATGTTCCACTGTCAAATTCCTGTGATTACATTCATCACAAGCTGTGATATGTGGAAATATGGAGTAAAAAGGCCGATACAGAAGCCGATCAATGTGTTGACACGTTCCTCCTTCCTTCCAGGAGTGTCTTGAGTTCTTCAACATCCCAGAGGCCCGGTCGGCTCACTACTTCCTCATGGACAAACGCTGGAACCTCATCCACTACTCCAAGGTGAGAATGACCCGTCTTTCATAGCATGAGAAGACATGACAATACGTTACATGGCACAACGTGACCTGAGATAACGTGAGATTTCGTAACATCACAAGAGACTACATGACATGGGTTTGGGAGGGACGTGCTACCTCTCTGGTCACTCATCCCCTCTTATCTCTCCTATCCTCTCCTCCTCTTTCATCTCTCCTCATCTTCTCCTCTTCTCTGCTCACCTCCTCCCCCCGCTCCTCCCCTCTCTCCTCATCTTGTCCTCTCCTTCTCTCCTCTCCTCATCTGCCCTCTCCTAATCTTTTCCTCTCCTCCTCTCAACTCCCCTTCCCCCCCCTCCCCTCTCCCCTCTCTCCTCATTCTCCTGCCCTCCTCCCCTCCTCTTTCTACTCTCCTCTCATCTCATCTCCTCTCCCAAAGACCTATGTGAGAGACATCTATCCATTCAGGAGGTCAGTGTCTCCCCAGCTGAACCTGGTCCACATGGTGCCGGAGAAGGGCCAGGAGCTAATCCACAAACAGGTGAGGGGGACTACACTACACCTGTTGATGATGTCATCACATTTACAGCATTTAAAACAGGACTATGGATTATTCAAAAACTAACAGTTTTTGCTCTCTCTCTCTCTCTCTCTCTCTCTCTCTCTCTCTCTTTCCCTCTCTGTCTCCCTTATCCTCTCCCTCTCTCTCCCCCAGGTGTTTTCCCGTAAGCTGGAGGAGGTGGGCAGGGTGTTGTTCCTCATCTCCCTGACTCAGAACATGCCGGCGGTACACAAGCAGTCTCACGTGTCCCTCCTTCAGGAGGACCTGCTCCGCCTTCCCTCCTTCCCCCGCACCGCCATCGACGCCGAGTTCTCCCTCTTCAACGAGCCACAGGGTAGCTAGCCCCACCCTGGTCCCATAGCGCTATGTATGGTCAGTTAGCCTTAGCTATTAGCAAGGTCAGTAAGCCTGCCCCAGTCCTGCTGTTACATGGGTGGTTAGCTTTAGTTGTTAGCATAGTCAGTTAGCCTTAGCTCTTGCTACTGCCTCAGCTCGGTGAGACCCTGCATCATTCCTACTAACTTAGCTCTTTAGCATGGGTGGCTAGCCTTAGCTCTCAGCATGGTTAGTTAGCTTTAGCCAACTCCCCGTTCTCTGTTGCCCCTGCAGGTAAGGAGCTGTTTGGGCTGGACACGCTCCACAAGGTGCTGTGGATCAAGCTGCTGGAGGAGATGTTTCTGGGCATGCCCAGTGAGTACCCCTGGGGAGACGAGATGATGCTTTTCCTTAATGTGTTTAACGGGGCTCTGCTGCTCCACCCCGAGGACAGCGCCCTCCTCAGGCAGTACACTGCTACCGCAATCAACACCGCAGTGCACTTCAACCACCTGTTCTCCTTGAGTGGGTACCAGTGGATACTACCCACTATGTTACAGGTACTATTACTACTTATACTACTAGAGTACTACTAGAGTACTTCAACCGCCTGTTCTTCCAGAGTGGGTACCAGTGGATACTACTATATATATATATATATATATATATGTATGTGTGTGTGTGTGTGTGTGTGTGTGTGTGTGTGTGTTTTGCAGGTGTACGCGGACTACGAGAGTAACCCTCTGCTACGTCAGGGCATGGAGTTTTGTTGCAGACAGTTCTACGTCCTCCATCGCAAGCCCTTCGTCCTGCAGCTGTTCGCTAGCGTAGCACCACTGCTCGAATTCAGCGTGAGAACACACACACACACACACACACCATACCTGTCAACCCTCCGAGAACATAAACAATGCAATAACCACCTAGTTGAAGTCCCTTACTTAATGTATGAACTAGTTAACCCAATCACTGATATTTTAAATCAAGTGGTTGCCAAGTATTTTAAGTGCTTTAGGATACACTGTGTGTACACTTGTATAAATATAAGAGGTATGTGGACAGTGGTAGGGGCAGGGCGCCAGAAAATGAAATTGAAAAATTTCAAAATATTGACATTTTTAAATCCCAATGTTGACAGCTATGTCACACACATATATTATATACACTAGAGGTGGGAGAAAAAATCGATTCAGTTAAGTATTGCGATTTTTTTGTTTGACGATTTTTAAATCGATTTTTTGGTTCAAAAATCGATTTTAGTTCCTCATTTCCACCGGGGACGTAAGTGGGAAGGGCTGCGCCGTGGAAGGGCTGCGCCGCGGAAGGGCTGCGCCGCGGAAGGGCTGCGCCGCAGTCACCGGTGCTGATCGCTGCTAGCCTAGAAATCTAGACGCCCCTAGCGGCAGCAAATGTATTTGGCAGCCAGGGGGGTCTAGCACTGCTCCGTTGGCTTTCTGTGCTGGAAACAGAAAATCTGTCAGACCAATCACAGCGT
>JAOPJI010000104.1:10529-24724 GCA_027122695.1 Merluccius productus
GTGTGACTCACTATTTCACCCTGGCCCTACCTGCTCATGCTTCATGACTCAAGTTGCTTTTGATTAAGATATATGCTAAATGCCTTAGATCATTTATTTTAAATCTGGCAATATGTATATACCGAAAAAGTCAACTTCCAGATGTGATAGCTCCATGTGGTTGTAATTTACCGGTTTGAAAAATCTCCCCCATGGATCATTTTGTCCGTAGTTCGATCCACCAAAAGAGGTGTAGGTTTGTCTCTGCGTGGTTGTAATTGGAGTGTGGCCTTGGTGTGCGTCCAGCAGGCAGGACCCCAGCACCCCTGAGTTCAGCGTGAGCACGGTGGACGAGTGGCTGGAGGCCATCAAGATGGGACAGTACAAGGACAACTTCTCCAGCACCGGATACGTCACGCTGGACTCTGTCCTCTACATCAGTGTCAGGTATGAGGGGAGAGAGAGAGAGAGAGAGAGAGAGAGAGAGAGAGAGAGAGAGAGATAGAGAGAGAGAGAGAGAGATAGAGATATGCTGGGCACCGCACTTTCATTGCTTATTCATGTGAACGCAGGCTTGACGTTCGACCAACCATCAAGGTCAACATGGTCGACAGCTTTTGGAAGATCACTTGCAAACTGTGCGATGTGTGAAAGATCAGTGGTCCTCTGAAGTGAAATGAAGTCATTTGAAACAACAGGAAGCATTGGTTGTACCTTTAGGGACCAGCCGGCCATATGGCAGTTTAGCAGATGCCAGAAGGGCCGGTCCAAACAAATTAAAACAGAATAACATTGTTTAACTCATGTTTTTATACTGCACGGTAAGACAGCCCTGTGTGTGTATTCTGTGTAAAATATATTCTTAGGATTATTTAATGAACACTGATGGCCTAGTACTGTTCACTAGGGGTGTCATGATTCCCATTTTATTTTATCATCGAAATCAAAAGCAGGATCGACAGGATCGAAAAAACAAAAAAATATATATAATAAAAAAAATTATAAATACATTTTTTTAAAGAATAATAATTATTATAATAATAAAATAATAATAATAATAATAAAAATATATAATAATACAAAAAAATATATATATATTATTATTATTATTTATTTTATTTTTATTTTTAATTTTTTTTAAAGCTGTGTTTGAGGGGCTGTCATCTAGTGGCTCTTCTTTTTGTGTAACACTTATTTCACCAATTTGGTGAAATACATTTTTGTTATATTTTAAATCAATTATTTAAATTTGACCATATGGCCATAGTGTGGTACATTCCTAAAGAAATATAGTGGTTATATCACACATACATGTAGCCTATCTTTTTAAAGAAGAATTGTCAGGGCATAAAACCAATGATCTGTTGATCTTTACCAATCAAGACTTGATAGTCTAACAATGGCATAGCTGTCAGTGCTGTTTTTTTAACACAAAAACAAAAAGAAGAGCCACTAGATGACAGCCCCATAAACACTGCTTAAAAAAATGTATTTTTTTAAATTGTCTTTTAATCGTTTGTTTAAATTGAAAATCGAATCGAATCGTGACCTTAAAATTAATAGTCAAATCGAATCATGGATTTGGAGAATCGTGACACCCCTAGTATTTAGACATTGAGTTATTTTAGCAGGTGCAATTTATGAGTGAGGCTGAGAACAATTAAAGTATACTATTGATATTAGAGCAACGCAATTCAAGTGCTTACTGCTCAAGCAAGTTTCAAAAAAAAATTTGATTATACAGAACAGCGTAGTCAGTTGAAGACTTGGTGATATTCTATGTCATGGCCCACCAGTCCCATTAGGGCATTTTGAGTGGGTCGCAGAGCATATGCCAAACCTTAATCTTCAGAAAGAATGAACAAACTTATGTTTCAATGTTAGTCATATTTCAATGGCTTACTATTTCCTTGAGTTTAGCCTAATTGTTGCAGCCTTTTGTTCACTCAATGTTTTTAACAGTACATGAAGGCATTGTCGATTACTGCAATATTGGTAAATAAATATTGTAATTATTAGTGGGTCATGACTTCATGACTAATGACAAATTGTTGAGAACCACTGTTCTAGGTGATAATCTGCATTGGATTGGGCAGAGACACAGTGCTTGTTGTTGTCATACTTAACAACCAAAGAGATTTCACTAAGGGAGAATTGAGCTGATTTCATCCATACCTCAGAGGGTGAGAATTATTCAGATGCCCATAGCTGCAGGAGAAGATTTGTAGGGTCACAAATTTCATTGGGTCAGAGGGACCTTTTCCCCTTGATACATCTGAATATAAATCTCAATGCTCTAATAATTGGGCAAGGTTACAACCCTGCTGTCATTTAATTGGAGGGGCTGGTGGCTACGACTTGACTCTTTGATACCAGAGCTGCCATTTCACTGAGTTGCGCGAACATTGAGAAATAGCCTGTCTGCTCAGAGCTGACACAGGGAAATGTTGATGGATTGTTTTGTGTTATTGATCCTGTCTCCTGGTGTTGGCTTCCTTTTCCTTCCTTTTTTTTTATTCAAATTTTTTATTTGCTCCTTCTCAACTTATTTGCTCCTTCTCAACTTAACTTACCTAATGTTTTGGGTTTTTTATTTAGTTTTCTATGCTTTGTGTTCACCCCTCTCTCCCTTTCTCATTTCATCCTCTTTCCTATCTCTCCCCCGTCCTCTTCCTCAAAATTTATTTCTCCTCTCTCCCTCCTCTTATTTCTTCTCTCCCTCTATGTTTTCCACTCCCTCTCCATTTTGTTTGCTGTCTCTCTCTCTCTCTTTCGATCAGGTGGCGGAGCTGAAGTCGGAGCTGAAGCAGCGTCACCTGACCGTCTCGGGCACCAAGAGTGACCTCATCGAGCGCCTCAGGGCCTATCAAGAGCTGCACACCACGGCAGGCACGGGCGTGGTCACGGGTACCCCCATCACCACCACCACCACCTCCTCCTCACTCCCACGAGCAGGGGGAGTTGCAGAGCCTGGAGCCCGGGGTGTGGGTGGTGGAGCTCTCAGTAACCCCACACCACCACCACCAGGGGCAGAGAGCAGGCAGCAGGGACAGATCCATCTGTCTCCCGCGGCAACTCAGTCAGGTATAATTGCAGACAATTAGACCTTGAGTCCAATTACGGTGTCGCTACCTGGTGTGTGTAACACTACCCAAGTGCAATTATCCAATTAAACACAGCCATGCTGATATGTGCTTGTTTATCTGGAGGAGTGATTACTTACATGTTTGGGGAATTATTTGTGATATCTTTGCTTCTGTAATGTCAAACTAATGAACCTGAGATGTAGCCACGACAGTGTACTGGCCTGAGAGTTGCCTTGGTTATTACATGTTTCCAGGCTGGTTTAGGTTGAGATTCATGAGGAATGGCATCTATTCTGACTTTACTGCTGTTCAAAATTTCTCTCAAGCAAGACACTTCCATTCTCACCATGCTTGCTAACTTCATGCTATCTCCCTTGTGATGTCCTTATGTTCTCGTTTACCCAGCTGATTGGAGTGATGCAGGTTCTAGCACCACCCCCTCAAACCAGGCTTCAACACCACCACCACCACAGCAGGACATGACCTTTGGCTGCCTCAACCCCTCCTCTCCTGTTTCCCCTTCACCCCACACCGGCTCTCCATCAGCCATGAGCCCAGAGAACCACTACACCACCAACACCAATGGTCTGGATGAGATAGTGAGTTGATGTTGGGTCTGGTAGATTCGTCCATGCATCTACCAGATGCATGGACGCATGCATCTGGGTTGGAGTGACTCCAAAACAGATGCATGCGTTTTTGTTTGGAGTGAGTCCGTTTTTTTAACCTGTTGAAATGTTTGGTGTCAAATCTGTCAACTGCACTGCCATTGTTTGTGCTTGTGTATTTGTGTTTCAAGGTTATGGAACAGAAAAACTGATATGCGCATGCGCACCTTTTTTTATCACATGAAATTTGATTAATTTCACTCCATAGTCATGGGTCAATGGGTCGGTACGTCACATTAGACACTTGAGCCAGTGTCTAGCCTGTTAAACTGAGAGGCCCATTAAGTCATTTTCGCTTCATCCTCCTCCATGTTCATATTTTCAACCTCATTTAACAAAACTGACATCCTGCTTAGATGTTGGTTCAGTGAATCCTCTGTAGACGTTTGTCTTTCCTTGTAATTGTCAATGAAGGGGCATAAGTTTTCTGTCAAATTTTACCACTCACACACTTAATAGCTGTAGGCCTCTATTTCATCATCCTGAAGGGATGAATTAAGGGAAGAATAAAGTATAAATTTTCATCTCTTACCGCAAACTGAACCGATCAACTGACTTTTGAAACCCCCTCACTCTAACTAATTTATTTACTCCCCCTCTCCGTCTCTTTCTCTCTCTCTCTCCCCCCCCACACTCCCCCCCCACACACCTCTTTAGGCGAAGTCCCCTCCCATGCAGCTGAGCCTCCACCCCCACACTCCCGCCGCCACCATCAAAGCAGAACCCACTTCCTCTCTCCCTATGGCCTACTCTACCCAGAAACCCTTTGTGTACTCCCCCATCGACTCAACCGCAGTCTTCTCTCCTCCCAGCAATACCATGGCGGCCGCTTCCATCACCATCTCCACCACAACTAGTACTTCTAATACTACGAGTAGTGGTGGTGGTACTTATAGTATGATGGGCAACGGGGGAACCGTGTTGCCCTGTGAGGACCGGGACAAGATGTTGCGGGACAAGGACCGGCAGATCAAGATGCTGACGCGGATGCTGAACCAGAAGCAGCAGCTGGTGGAGCTGCTGAGGATGCAACTGGAGCAGGGCAACCGAGGAGGCCGATTAGGTGGTGGTGGTGGTGGAGGTGGAGCAAAGATCCCAGACACCAAGGTCCTGATCCAAATCAAGAAGGAGCCTGGCGAGACCTCCCCTTTCTGTCTCTCCGCAGACCACCAGCCTCTGGAATCAGGGTTTTCCTATGCGACGCCACTCAACGTGACGGTCAAGCAGGAGAGCATGGCGGAGATTGACATCACCGAGCTGCATCTACCGCTGTGTCCCACAGGGCTCTCCCTCCCTGCCTTCACCAACCCGGGGCCTGGAGGTCCCCCAGCCAGGTCGGGGAACCCTGCGGACGGCCACGAGCAGCAGATACAGCAGGCCGCACTCCAGCTGGCCCAACAGAGAGCCATTCAGAAGCTCCTCCTCCAGGAGCAGAACGAACAGAACCAGCAGAACCTGCTTCATTACCCCAGCGAACAGAACCAGCTGCACCTGCTTCAGAACCCTGGCCAACAGAACCAGCAGAACCTCCAGCAGCACTCCCAGCAGAGGAAGAAGAAGTCCCACAAGCAGCAGCTCAAACAACAACAACAACAGCAACAGCTACTTTGTCAAATGCAGCCACAGCAGCAGCAGCAGTCACAGCCCAAGCAGAGCCAGGCCCAGCTGAAGCAACAGGTGCTTCTGAGGCAACAACAGTCAGTGATGCTGCAGAAATGCAAACTGCAGCATCAACAGCAGCCGACGCAGCAGGAAGTGCCGCAGCACCGCCATCAGAGCCCCATACAAGCCAAGGTTCAGCTGAAGATGCAACAGTTGCTGCATGACAAGCAGCAGCAACTGCCGATGCAACAGACACCAAAGCGGGAAAATCAGGTCCGCTGCAGCCCCACACCGACAACAACAGAAACATATAGCTAGATTCTCTTCCCAAATATCTTTACCAACTGATGTAAAATTGACATAAATGCCCTTAACATGTGACTGTGGTAGATTTGTAAGTAGTGTTTAAACACTCTTTCAGCAGGATAGTCACATGGTTAGGGGGTTGGATTCCCAAACGCAGAAAGGTTCAAACTCTAATATCTACCTGTAGGCATCCTTGAGCAAGAGACCTAACCCCCTACTTGCCCAATCATGAAATGTATCTCAAACAAAAAGAAAAACTTCAAATAAGTGTCAATGGTAAAGTGTATAATGGCCAAACAAGGATGCCATAACTGAGAAATCTGGTTTCTCTTAAGGGGTCTCAACTTCTCCTCAACCAACAGACTGGCTCCGCCACCTCCTTTAACTTGGACTACCTGAAGACAGTCGTCGCCCCGGCCCTGCTCACTGATGGCAACGGAAACCACTTCCTGGTTGCACTGACCAATCACGTGTCCGAGATACAAAAGACTGGCACAACTGACAGCATGGCAACCACACAAATCATGCTAAAGGTACAGACACTTACTCTTTGACACATTTTTTTTACCAAAGTCTTTATTTCCTTAAATTTCGGAGATAATTGTCAACGTACAGCACTTTTTGTTCCTTTTTTAGGGACTCCAATCTACACCTTTGCTCCCTGGCCCATCATCTCCTCAGCCAGACTGTCCTAACAACCTAGGCTCATTAAAAGAATCAAACAGAAAGGTTGATGACATCATTTTGTTTGAAAACAATGGTCGTTATGCGGTGAACTAAAAAATGTAATATTTTTCTAAATTAGAACTTCTCGATCAAAAAGTGACTTTTTGTCACTGCTCCTTCCAGGGTAATATTGTCTTGTATTGTAACTTTATTTCTGTTTTGATTGGTTTGTTTCAAATAGGAAGCGGGACCCCAAGTTACAACCGACCAATCCCAGCAGGGGTACATCCACTCCCTGTCGTCATTCATTGACAATGAGACTTTGGGGAAAGACGCGTTGTTACCCTCAGTCAAAACTGTATGCGCTCAACCGTTCCAAATACTATGATCATCACAATGATGAAACACTGTGTTAGCACCTTATATATCTGAATAGTCTGATATTTAAAGTAGCGGTTTTACTCACTGGATTATTCTCCCCTGTTCTTTTGTCTTATTCTCTCCTCTGCTCCTTTCCTCTCTTTTCCTGTACTCTCCTCTGCCCTCCTCTCCTTTTTCTCTTCTCCTCTGTTATATTATCCTCCTCTTCTGTTTTTGCTCTCGCCCCCTTTATCCTCGTCATTCCTTTCCTCCTCCCACCTCCTCTCATCAATTTCCTCCTCTCCTCTCCTCTCCTCTCCTCTCCTCTCCTCTCCTCTCCTCTCCTCTCCTGTCCTATAATCTCCTCCCTTCTCCTCTCATCTTTTCTCCCTCCTCCCCTCTCTTCTCCTCTCCTCCTCACTTCTCTTCTCCCCTCCAGGAGGAGGAGGAGGAGGAGGAGGCGTTCTCTGTCTTGGACCACAGCTCCTTGTTCAGCCCTCTGTCTC
Organism: Merluccius productus; assembly: GCA_027122695.1. NCBI lineage: Eukaryota > Metazoa > Chordata > Actinopteri > Gadiformes > Merlucciidae > Merluccius > Merluccius productus. Next base: position 17,703 of record JAOPJI010000104.1, read on the forward strand.
CAGCCTCTCTTAGGACGCCAGCCTCCTCTCCTGGTTACAGAGTAGGTGTCTATCTCTCTGCTTATCCTACCAACCCCAGTATAGCTGTTGTTTTATAATGTATGCATCACTCACACGTTGCTTCCTGTATTGTAGGAAAACACAGATGACCTCTTCGACATCCTGTTTCAAACCGGAGGTAAGAGAGATTACAATTTTTAAAGTGAAAAGCAAATAAATATTGCAAAACTATTGAACGTTTGATGAGTAAAATGTCTAATTCCAGGTATGTGATCTTATTTATTTTTATTTTTATTTTCAGAAATATCCTCCTCCTTCAAACCCTCTCTGGACCCCTCCTTGGATGGCCTCCACACCAGCCCCCCTCTCCACTCTCCTCCTCCTCCTTCTCCTCCTCCTTTCTCCCCCCTACAGCTGGTGCTTCCCCCCCCCACTACCTCACCACCACCCTTTAACCACTTGAATTTCCCAAATGCGATTAACAAAGTGTTATCTTTTCTTAACACCCACCCGACTCTATGTCCCCAAGAGGAGCCTAGACAAGCCTCTGACGCCACCCCCATCAACTCCACCATCACCATCAAAGAGGAAACAGTAGTAGAAGAAGAAGAAGAAGAGGAGGAGAAGCAGGGAGCGTTCCACAGCGGTGGGCACTTGGAAGACTTCCTGGAGAGCACCACAGGGACGCCCCTGCTGGGGGTGGAGCCTGGCAGCCCATTGACTTTGATTGATGATCTCCAAAGCCAACTGCTGAGCTTCTCTAGCATCCTGGATCGCCCGACCTCCCCCATGGACACCTTGGACCTTCATGGCTGCCTGGCGGACTACCATCGTGCCCCGCCATGCCTCGGGGGTGCCAGGGAGCAGATGGTGGACGTGATGGAGTGGCTGGATCTCACCATGGGAACGGGGGAGGAGCTTAGCGAGGACATGCTCCCCACACACTTGGCTCCCCTGGCCCCGCCCATGCCCGTAAGCGTCTTCTGCACAGACTTCCTCAACCTCTCAGACCTGCAGATGGGATGGGATTCGTGCTTGTAGGCAGCAGCAGCAACAGCTAACAGGATCCTGGAAGAAGGCTTGTGATTGGCCAGAGTCATCCATCGTCTTGGCCAATAAATGTTAATGATTTTACTAGCAGTGTCTCAAATACAAAAAGTAAGTAAGAGTAAAATAAGTCCAAAATATTTTCCCCTGTATGAAGATCAAATGGGAATTTGACGTTCAAATGTGAGCTGTTTCTTGTGCTACTATAACTTTAAATTCCAAAACATTATGTCAATTCCAAATTTGGCCAATGGCCAAAAGTTGGCAACCATTCTATGTAAATGTGTCCCACTAGCTTGTTTCTAGCGGAAGTGCCATCTCTTATGAGGTGCCACCCATATATGGGCACTCACTTATAAGGTAATCTGTAAAGCAACTTCTAATGCCTTTTATCCTGTACCTGTTATCATGCAAGATAATATAACATTTGAATCACAGTAGTTGCTCTATACCTTTGAGTAAAGCATGCACTTGTATTATGCAATCTTTGCTAAGACTTTTCAGGCAGGTCCTATGGTCCTTAATTAGACGAATAAGTAGTGACTTTAGAGAAACGATTCATGTTGAACTTTGAAAGGCACCTAAAACTTCTGGTCACATTCAGACATTTTAAGAGCCATTAACCCTTTCTAATTTCCCTTCACAAAATAGATGGCTCAGCTTGTTAGAAACTTAGCAGCCTCTGTACTTTGATAATTGCCAAAGGCAATGACTTATCCTTGGCAAGTTTTAAATGCTGACGGAGAAGAGAAGTTTGTACAGTCTGTGTGATTATAAGTCCAATTTTATCCAGTTTATTTAAGCTGTTTATAATACTGTGAATAAAAGAAGTGTCCCATGAACTATAGAATGGATATTTGACGATCTCTACAGTTGGGACTCCTTCTCACTTGTTGGTGTTCATGGAGGGTTGGTATATTACTGCCTCTTTTTGCACTTTCCTCACACTGTGAATCAAATGACACCAAATAACAACACAGTTTACAATGGAGAACACAGCAGTCCTCCGGGTTCAAATCCCAGTTTAGACATGCTTTCATCCCACTTACAGTGCAATTTTTGTAGATACCTGTCATTAAGGAGCAAGTAGTCGTTAGGGTATCTTGCTCAAGGAGGTTGAAAGGTTAGATTGCAGACATTGGGGTGTTTAGGGTTTCAGTTGGGAGTCAAACACCCTCACCACTCTACTGCACTAGTACATGCTAGATAGGCCAGCTGTCTGTAGGTTTCTTCACTGGATTGTTGACCAAAGTCACAGTAGTCAAGTGTTACAATGCAGTGTAGCCATAACAGCGGTAAACTCTGGATGTACATTTTGTTATACAGTATATTCTTATTAATAATACTGAAGTGATTAATACATAAATGAAATTATACTTATATAAAGTACACACATTTAAGAAGAGCCATTTTATAATTTGGTACGTTAATGTACCAAGTTATTGTCCTGCAAAACTTTTGAAATGTATTTTTTTCATGCTTATTCATTTACTATTTTCTCGTTTGGGCGATTTCTCCTGAGAAATGTAATGACAGCAAAGTTAATTGTTCATGAAGCAGATTGATTTAGTTTTCATGAGCATCAATCATTTGCTTTTGGGTATATTTTTAGCGTGCCGTATTTTAAAACTCATGGTCTTAATTCTTATTGATTATGCAATGTAATACTCCTGACTCTAAAAAAAGAAAGAAAAAATAGGACAGTAGTGTTTGTTCGTTAATGAACGTAAATCTTGCAAAGAATGGTGCATGATGTCAACTTTAAAATACATGTTTTATGTTGATTTCTGTCTGTGTGTGTGTTCATTAACTTACAATAAAAAGATACACACACACCATACAAAAAGAGAGACACTACTGCTTTTCTACTGCTTTATTTAATTGTAATATTGTTACACATATTGTAATATTGTAGATAATGTCTCTTCTTGTACTGCATCAGTACTTTTGCTACTGGGGGAATACTGTGTTCTTCACAGACCACCTCTCACAAGGGCCTTACATGTTGCAATCTCAGTGTGAGTGTGCAGAACGGAAGCCAAGCCTTGTGGTTGTGAGTGAACGTCATTGTGTTATATATAGACCTATATAGACATAAATGCACTGTAGAAATATTGGTGTACTGTGATGTATTCTGTTCTGTGATACCTACACACAAATTAGCTTTGGTTGTTATTTTTTGTGCTATACAAAGTTATTTTTTCACCAAGATGAACGTGCATCATGAACATGTATCACCTGTAAATGCAAACTAGGTGATGTTGTGGTCTTTGTGATTTTTCTTCTAACTAACCACTGTTATGTGGAATAGAAAATGAAGATTATATATTAATAATAATAATAATAATAATAATGGCAAAAATGTTCAAGTAAGTAAGATATAACCAAAGAAAGTGCTTATTGTGGTAATGTTACCTGATCTCTCTGGGTAATTGATATAATGGCACAACGATGTAGCCCTTTAGCATCCCCCTCCCCCTTCCTGCTAACTCCTCCTGTACATCGATAGTTTATTGACCAGAGCCCAAATCATGCAGCTAATTATGAACCAACATACCCAGTGGACTATGTCTGTTGTTATAGTTGTCATGTTTTTTTTGTACATTACAACTTTCTTTAGTTTTTTGTGACAATGCACTTGAAGCAAGCCAACAAGTTAAAGAAGTACACAGATCATTAGTAAAACAAATAAACAGCTCAATAAAGTCACTGTTGCAGACAGTTGGGAGGCCATATGTTAACACACCCTCTTACTGTCGTCCTGGAGGTGAACACTTAAAATAGTCACATTGGTTACACCTCTCTGTAAGCCAGCCAGTGTTTCAATGGTTTGGATTGACTTCACTTGACCTTGTTTGACTTTGGGAATACTTCATATCAGACGCTTTGCCTTAATTTCTGTTGTGTGTACCATTTCCTTCAAAGAAGTTTGTATTGAATGAAACACAAGAAAACGGTCACATTTGTAATGCATTTGTTCGTAGAAATATTTGTGTTTAATATATGATAAAGTGGAACAAAAGGGAAATGATTAAAAAGAAAAGAAAGAAAACATTCTTTGTTCTTCAGTGGTTCCTTTGTTTTCTTAGTTAGAGGAGAGAAAGTTAGAAATATGCTCACATAAGGAATATGCACACGTAGGCTGTGCACCGCCTTTTATCTAGCATGTGGCTTTCTTGTCCTTTCTGGTTTTTCTTTGTATATCATTTGACATCGGCAGCACCAACACACACCACCTCTCTCACCAACGACTGTTTCACATAGTTGTGTGTGTGCGTGCACGTCTATGTGTTTGTGTGCATGCATTTGTGATTGTGTGCGTGTACGAAATCTCCCCAAAAACAGAAATAGAGACTGAGGGCTAATGAAGAACGTAGCACGTTGGGTAAAATCGCTGAAATGCAGCGCTACCTGGCCTGCATTAGTGTTTACTACAGCACAGTACACATACTGTAGCCTATCAGAAACATAGTAAGGTAATTAAACACTGCAGGGCACGCATGCCCAGAGAGAGATAACTATTCACAGTGTCCTAGTGGGAAATACAACCACAGTGTGAAGCTTGCACTTTGAAGTAAGTTTTTTTTCCTCTTTTAACACTCCTCTACCCTTTTTTAATGTGGAAGTGTGGTGTGTAATTTATTTTCCAAGTTTAATTATTTTATATTTTAGTGATCTGTCAGTCTGTAGTGATGACACTCATTGACATACTTGCTTAGTCAAGGAAACTGTTTTTTTGTAATTGTTTCCACAAATCCACTATTTATTAGTAGGTTTCAAAATCTAAAAACACATTGTGTTGCACAGTGATCATGGCCTCAATAATTTAGCAGTAAGTCTTTGCAAGTATTTCAGTGTGAGGCAGACGCTCACGCCAGGTGAGTCCCAGGATGCACTGGAGGCAGCTCATGTGGAAGCGTTCTAAGGACTTGGTGTGACTGCTGTCGGTGACTCAAGCTTCACAGCTACATAGGATGGTATTGACGCAGATTGCTTGGTACGTGGCGATATTTGTGGAGGGATGAATTTTCTTGTTATTAAAGACTCCAAAGTCTGTCAAAGTCAGCTGATCCCTGTTTAATGTGACTCTGGATGTCATTGTCAATGCCGCTATCCTCAGAGATAATGCTCCCCAGTTATTGGAAGGATGGCACTACTAACAGCTTTTCAACATCAACAGTGACGGCAGGTAGAGTGGGTGGAACACTGGAAATCCATTGGCAGACCACTTCTGTCTTGGTGGTGTTGACAGTCAGCCCCATCCTGCTGTACACTCTCACTGCCACAGCAAGGACAGTCTAAAGATCGTCCAGAGGATGGGCAACAAGAGCACAGTCGTCTGCATACTGCAGCTCCAGGACCCACTCTCTACAGAGTTTGGTGGTTTGCATGGAGCCTCCTGATTTTAAAGAGCTAAGGTCCACTGCCACCCTGCTGCTGTCTTAAATCTCATTGTGGAGAAGCTTGATGAAGAGCACTGGCGCAAGCATACACCCCTGCCTCACCCCTGTGTGTACCAGGAAGGGCTTGGACTCTTGTCCTCCTATGGTCACCTGAGCAGTCATCCCATCGTGGAGCTGGTGGAGAATGTTAACAAATTTGGACAGCCAGGAGGACATCCCATAAGAGCTCTCTTCACACAGTGTCGAATGCTTTAAAGAGGTTGACAAGGCCATAAACAGGTCCTCATGTTGCTCCCAGCACTTTACTGAAGCTGCAGGGCTGTGAAGATCATGTCAATCGTGCTCCTGTTCTTTCAAATCCACACTGGGATTCAGGCAGCATTGACCTGAGCCAGGACCTTGAAGCAACACCTTAGCCAGGACCCTGAAGTGACACCTTAGCCTGGACCTTGAAGCAACACCTTAGCCAGGACCTTGAAGCGACACCTTAGCCAGGACCTTGAAGCAACACCTTAGCCAGGACCTTGAAGCGACAACGTAGCCAGGACCATGCCTGCAACATAATGGAGTGATAAGCCCCTACTATTGCCACAGATGGCCTTGTCACCCTTGTTCTTACCCTTGCATCTTTCCATTGCTGTGGGATGTTCTCACACACACACACACACACACACACACACACACACATGTTGTGACTATCAGTCTTAATCTTAAAATAATGCCAGGTCCCCGCAGTTGTCCTGGAGTTTCTTATACATACTTTTTATTTCCTACCGCTCTGTTACATCTCAAGCTACATACAGCATCCTGCTATCCAGTTCCAAAATAAAGGTCCTTGTCTATAACAGCGGTAATAAATATTACATCTCCCTTCAACAAAAACACAGTTCTGTAAGGCCATGACCAAATATGCAAACATAACATAACTGAACTATCATATGTCATAGTGCACATACAATACTGTATAATCTAAAAATCCTGCATATAGTGCAATGTCCTTAATTTCTGTATCCTGAGAAATTCAAGGTATCAAACTTCTTTTTTTTTTCTTTTCTTCTTTTACATCCATATACTGTATATGGCAGTGAACTAAGAGAAGGTCACATAACAGTGAGCATAACAAGTCACAAGCTGGTGAGTGTAACAAATCATGTAACAGGAAACATACATAACAGTATTTTCTTTTTCTTTTTTATATAGGGCAGCGTTCTTCGTACACCCTTTACAATCAGTTACAATTCAAGAACTTGTTTTGGCTTGATGGCATGACCATACCTTGTGCGGAGACAAGGCTCAGAATGATCTGATTCACACCCTGGGCCAGGGTGAGATTGCTGTACACGTGGTTCCTGTAACGGGTGGTGTATGGACCCAATTGCAGCACAAAAGGACACAGAACCAATGGGCAAAGTTCAACGGTTTACTGTACTTCAATAGACAAGCAAACAGTTCAAACACACATAGGCAGGTGGCTAGGTAGGAGAGGCAGACGAGGTCCAGGCGGGGGGCTGGGCTGGAGAGGCAGACGAGATCCAGGCGTGGGGCTGGGCTGGAGAGGCAGACGAGATCCAG
>JAOPJI010000104.1:134280-144280 GCA_027122695.1 Merluccius productus
TGTGTGTGTGAGTGTGTGTGTGTGTGTGTGTATGTGTGTGTGTGAGTGTGTACGGACATGTGTATATGCATATGTATTGTCTTAACTTGGGTATGTACATGCGTGTGTGTGTGTGTGTGTGTGTGTGTGTGTGTGTGTGTGTGTGTGTGTGTGTGTGTGTGTGTTGGCTACGTGTTTACGTGCGTATAAAGCAGTAATTGCAGTTGTTTTATGAAGTCTAGGAACCACTAAAGCCACTGAGTGGCTGAGCTCCATCTGGGAGTGAGTCACACAGTGTCTATACATCAAAGAGACCTCACCACAACACACCCCTATAGCTTTCTTCCTTTCTTTCGTTCGTTCACTCTTTCATTCGCTCTGCCTTTCGTTCGTTTATCACCTTCTTTAATACATTCTGGATTTTGTTCATCCGTGATGTCGTTCATGCTTTCTCTCGTTCATTTGTTAGGGCTAGGGGCTTTTTTTAAAATTCTTTTGTTAATTTTCTTTTTCCCTTTCTTTCTTCATCGCGTTGTATCTTATCGTTTCTTTTCCCTCCTCATTTGCCTTGTGTACTTTTCTTTTTTTTGCTCTAATTGGTGATTAAGCCATTCGATTTTCCTTATTTATTTTGCTGACTTGTTCAATTCTTTCGAGACCAAACAAACATCCATTTCATTAATGACTTTTCATTAGGAGATGTAATCTGGAGCTCCTTCTTTCCTCCTCTCCTCCTTTTCTGCTTCTCTAGTCATTAAGTTGTTGTTTCAAAGGCCTGTTTCATGGATATTCAGTAATATTAAGTTTTCAGAGCAACTTCAGCGAAGACAAACTTTGTGATAGATTAATTCAATAGAAAATCGCTCATAGTTTCATTTTCAGTTATTGCATCAAAATGACGTGCATCGGTTTCTCCATCTCCAGTTGGAATTAAATAGTGATGCAGTCCTTGCAGGGCCTTTTGAAACAAGCATCTTCTTTCCTTTGAGTATTTCATAGTTCCTTCATCATCTTCCTCTTTTCCGGCTGCCCTCATTTCATCTTCATCTTCATACTTTCTCTCATTAAGGTATTTACTCACACTGCACGCTTGTAATGTAAAAAGTTCAAAACACTGCTTTTGTTTCTTCTGTCACAAAAACTGAACCTTTAAAAAACAAAATGGATGAATCCGGAAGCACCAGCCTTGCAGTTGCTGTGCGGGCGGGCAAAACATATTGTTATTTATCGTGATCCAGCCATCTGCATGTGGCAGGTGGCGAAACTCAGGAGAAAATTCATGTTTTAATGTGAACAGACTGCATTTTCAAAACGCTGGGGAAAACTATCGTACAGCCAGAAAACTGGAGAGGAGACAGCAGCAGGCTGGCCAGGTTGTTTTCCTCCCTCTTTCCTATCTCTCTCTTCCTGGCATGCCTGCAGGCTTAATTCCTCCTCCTCCTGCAGTCTTCATTAAGAGAGAGGGAACAGAGACTCCCATCTACATCTGGTTTCCCTGCGACGGGGTGTGGTCTTTCACTGTTGTTTGTGTTATGGTATACAGAGTGGCAGGAGGATGCGTAGGAAGGGGATTGGAGGCGACGGGACCGTAGGGCAGGAAACTTAAGTCGTCTATTAAAAAGCATGGCTCTCGTCTGATGAGGCTGGGTTCCAACGTTGTCCTCAGTCTGGTGCGTGCGCTGGAGGGCGGGCGGACGCCGAGCCAATCAGAAGAGGTGTGTTTACTGTTAGTGTTGTTTTTTTCTCTCCAGTGTCGATGACTCTTGGGAGTTTTTTTTTTCGTAATTGTATTTCGTCATTTTCTTTGGAAATCGGGATCGTGACCCTCGAGGATGATTACAAAGAGAGTAACTAAAAACTGTAACTGAACCTCTGGGACATCGCAACCCATTGTGAAACACTGGTTGAGCACATTGGGTCTTTCTTGATTGGCAGACATGTTTAGCACGTCCCATGCATTCCAAATTATGGAAAATTACAAATTGTTTTGGTGACGATGATGATGATGATGATGATGATGATGATGATGATGATGATGATGATGATGATGATGATGATGATGATAGGTTTGATTCGAAAGGTTTGTTCTTTAAAGGATTAACTCTTCAGAGCAAGCAGGACAAAAAGAGCCATGTATAGTTATATTCAAGGGGGCGGGGCATAACATGGAACGAAGCAGATGATTGGTGCAAGGCGGAGCCACTCACCTGTGGTTCTTTTCCCCTCTGTATACAATCTTCCCTGTTGCCTGGCAATGGTGGCCAGTAGATCTAAGACAGGAGATAGAGAGAGAGAACAAGAGAGAGAGAGAGAGAGAGAGAGAGAGAGAGAGAGAGAGAGAACATTAATTACTTCATTTCTTTGAGGCTTTGCAGCACAGTGTTGATGAGATGTTTAAATTAGACTGTGGGAGCTACCTACGCTTTATTAGCGTCTGTGTACTCTGCGTGGATCTTGTTTATTTTTGCCTCGGCTTCATTCAAAACCCACCAGGAGCCAAATGAGCTGGGCGTAGCTGAGATGAGACAATGACTGAGGAATACTAGAACTATCAACAAGATTTGATGTTTATTAGGGTTGACGTCTATATGTTGCTGATATTGGCTATGGCTATAAAAACTGTTAATGTGGTATCAATTTGTCGGAATCAAAAGCTCCAAAAGATTACCAAAAATGTCCACCAACCGACTGGATTCCACCTACTTCACTGTTTAAATCTCTTCAACTTTAACTCTGAATACAATACTTAATCCAGATTTCTCCAGGTCGTGTATCCATTGCCATGGATATATGTGTTGCCCGCTACTTCATTATCTGTCATCTGTTAGTATCTTGGCAAAATTGTGATGTATTGGAAGCTGGTCAGTAGCGGCAGCTGTTGAAATGTTCTTTGATAATTAACTCTTTCTCAGAGCAGCCCAGAGTACTACAAACTGGCTCAAAACACAATACACATCTTGTTGTTGTGTGTTTACAACCCAAAAAAATTCAATTGGAAGCACATTTTGGAGTTAGCAGACAAGTGGGTCATTTTAGGAGCACGATAACTGAAACACTCTTCTAATGCTCAACACTGTGTCATTGTGATATTGATATAAAGTAAACTCTGCCTTTTGAGATTAGCCGGGGGTTTAGATATTACGTCCATTGTGATTATCCGAAAATGAACCCCAAAAAGCCATTGGCTGCAATTCCAGATTCCCCTGAGACAAAATCTCAATATACTATTAAACTTTTCCAAAAAAAAGGACAAAAGAGCATTTATAGTCTACTCCGTCAGACTAATAAAGTCATGGATTCCACAAATCCCACAGAAAACATCTGGATCCCACAATCTTCTCGTGGTCAACAAAGTTCTCACAGTTCACATCCAACAACCGTTGACTCGCGTTCCTACCCTCGCTCTTTGTTTTAAGGGGAAAACAATGATTTAATCCTTCTTATTTTCCCTACAACTTGAACCAAGAAACCATATTTTCCATATTGTCTTTTAATGACGGACGCAGCGTCGGTCTTTCTGGCTGTTTCTGGCGGTTTTTAATAAATCGTATTATACAGTATTTCTGTGTATTGCTGTATCTGAGACAATGCGTCTTTGTCAGGCAGCAAGAATGACTTCCATTTGGCGGCTAGCTCAACCCAGAGGAAACAAATGCGATGCAGGGACTTGCGTATGTTTGTGTGTGCATGTGTGTGAGTGACTATCCTATTGTCTAGCTTTTGCAATAAGTTCTTTGTGTGTGTGTGTGTGTGTGTTTTAAAATGTAAAAATAGGAGATTGGCCAAACGATAGTCAACCAAAATAACCGATTTGTGCTGTGGGAACCATCTCCTCTCCTACTATTCCAACACACACACACACACACACACACACATACACACACACACACACACATACACATTTTATACCAGACCAGAATACTGTACATTTGATGAACCGATTGATCCAACCCTACAATAAATCACCCATGTGGGAGAGAATGAAACATAAAATGTAAAAAACTCCACAACATGAAGCAACATGAATGGAGATTGCAGGCATCATCAATCAAACCCTGGGCCTTGGTAAATGACTCTGATATATTGACTTTGAACAGTTTCCTCTTCCTTCTCATTGAATGGCTGGATAATGTGTTGGTTGTAAGGGAGCGATATACACGGTGCTTTGCGTGCCAAAAAGCTGCAGTTTGACATTTCAAGTGCAGGGTCTGTTTTAGTGCACATTCTTTCTTTTTTGTGTTGCTTGACATCTTCATAAACTTAATTTTAAACCTTTAGGGCACAAGTCTACTTTAGGATGATGTCAATGCACTGAGGTATTCTTTAGTGCCACAAGGAGAGATGCCAAACACAAAAAGATGACAAGCAAAGATTCATGCATTTTTGTGTTTACTTTTGACAAAACATGCCAGACTTAAATGTTGATCATATTAAAACTGCAGGGCCTAAACCTGAATCTTGCAAGGTAGGTGGCCCTGACATCATAATGTGTTACCTGAATCACATGATTACATGGCCTATACCTGGAGTGTTGAAAAGTAAAGTCTAGCATCCTCTACTAAATCAGTTAACAATCGACCATTTGTTTCATGCTTTGACTAAAGCCAGCTGACTCCACATCAGAGCACATCCCCAAAACAAACAACCGGCCTTCAATGCATTAAAACCCCTAAAATACTGTTGTGGTATCATGGTTGACTAGAATAAATTGCCGTTTGAAATGGACCTTTCACAAAGCTGCCACCACATCACACTCAGTAAGTAAGTCATCAGAAACAGCGGGGGGGGGGGGGGGGGTTCGACATGGCTCAGTGGTGCTGATACACCGTGAAAGCCAGCCTGGTCTAAAAACCTGGTCCCGGTCACTAGGACAGAGTACAGTTACATGGTGTGTGATGAAAGAGATGCAGTCATCCCATACAGCCTTCTCAATGCCACATTGTTCACTCTGGCGAACTGTTTCTGATAACCTTAAGGCTACCGGGATTCACCCAGGCATGCTGACGTGAAGTGCCCTTTATTAATAATAATTACAAGCAGTTGTTTTGTATAATTATATGAATATATGTGTACAAAAGACATCATTTACTTTGAATTGTTTGGACTGGAGCCAAAAAGATGATCCTAGACCTAAGCAACATTAACCTATAGCTCAATAACTTCAGATGAAGCCCAATGAAGTCTGTAGGAATAACCTGACTGGCTGTACCAACATGGGGGGGGGGGGGGTGAACGACAGCATCTCTGATTGGCTCCAGCGAAGTCTGTAGGCCAAGTAAAACAACGTTGAGTGATCTCAACACTAAACGTATAGAGCACGCACAGCCCCAATCATAATTTGTTTATGCTGCACTACGCTTTTCATCGGGGACAAAGTCAAATATTTACATCACAGTGTGAAGCATTTCCACGCGCTATTGCATTATTTATTTAACTTATATTCTACCCGGGTAGCGGCAAATGGTCTTTTCGCTACACTAGTCTAGTCAATTTAACAGACACACAGCTGGCGTGATGCTACATAAACCATAATTTGGCTCCCCCCCACCCCACCCCATTCAATAGAAATCATTGTTTTCACACCGAGCCACATAAGGATCCGCTTAGAAGAAGATGTATTGTGTTAAATGGTTGTGAGGCAACAAGGCATTTACACCCTATTAAATCCGATCAATTGTGGTGGGCTGTGGCAGGGGCTGGCACAGGGGGCGCTGTGGTTTTGACTGACTTCACAACGACTGGCACGTCCCTTCGATAAAGCGGTCATGGAAATGCGTTTTGGGGCTCTCCTGTTCACTTCCATTAAGCGTCCTTCAGAGCGCCCTGCAGCGAGACACACTGGCGCTCTCAACCAATCACATGGCAGCACAAGAGGTGTAGCTGTGGTGGGTTGTGGCGCCGGCGCTCCCCTTGCATGTCAACAAATGGCCTTCGCTGACACTGTGGAATAATAATAATAATGATCATAATAATAATAATAATAATAATAATAATCATAATAATAATAATAATAATTGTGGGAGAAGTCTTCGTCTGGGATATCCTTTTTAAAATTCCTGTTGAGGAATGTGAGAACGTGATATGTTGAGTTTCATGAGAGGTGGGATGGGGGGGGGTCTCTGAGACATTGGGAAAACATGGGGCTGTATGTCTCTGAAGGGTTGGCTTCCCGACCCCCCCCCCTTCATCATGTATAGATCTGGATCTGGGTGGGGACACGCGCAAACCACAAAAGTCTTTAACACTACTTCATGCATCTCCATTATATGTTTACTGTTAAGACAGAAACGGGATCTGGTATTTTTTTTAAAGCAGACTATTCGTGGGGCGAAGGCAAATGTAAGGAATACTAGACGTTGTGGGGTATTTTCTTTACATTGAAGTATTAAAGTGTGTATATACAGTGTGTACTGATTACTGGCACGCCATGGGGTTTGTGGTCTACAGTTCAATAAATCACAATGTCCAGAGTCCTTTCAAATACAGATGGCTGCACGTATAGCCCCCAATCTTGATGGAAAAATTGAAAATAAATAAGAGACTAGCTCTGTGGCTCCACATGTTTGTAGTGTACATGTGTGTGAGGGTCTGCCTGCAATAGAGAGCGAGAGAGAGATAGAGACAGTGATAAGGTGTGTCTGTGTGTGTGTGTGTGTGTGTGTGTGTGTGTGTGTGTGTATGTTTGGGAGGTCAGGGCCTTGGCTAGTATTATGTGCGATGAACAAGAGAAGCAGACATCAGAGAAGGGTTGAGGCAGGCATGGGGAGAAATTAAACAACGGATACACATCTCGGCTCTGGTTTACTTCACCGTCTCCTTCCGCGGACTTTCAACATAACCTCTGTGCCCCGCGCACGCAAAACACACACGCAAACACATGTACTATGTCAACAAACAAACTCGATATAAAGCATAAGCACGCAAACATGTAAACACCCATAATTTACCACTCTTTACTGTAGATGTATATTTTAGTGGCGATTATAAGGATAAAGAGCATTAAAAGAACATTAAAATAAAAATAGTATAAGATTATTATAATTTAAAAGAAAAGGAAGAAAAAAAAATGTGTGCAGTATTCAGTGGAAACTGTAAATATAATAATAAAAAAAACAAACGTGTGCTGTGAGCGTTCACAATGCTTTTCTCCGGGACACATACGTAGCCTTTGTGAGTGACGTGCGATTCTGTTTTAATTTAGCGAGCGCTCCTGGCTCCGCAGTTCGTACTTCTCCAGTCTAAACCATTCCTAACCTCAGAAAATACATCTCAAAAAGATAAAAACTCGCGAGCGCAAACAAAGCTCACATCTGCGCGAAACCACAACGAAACGAACGGGATTAGGGAGAAATTCCGCCGTACAATTAGATTCACATGCTATAGCTTTCATATTTTTTTCCCCCTTTATGTTATGTTATGTTACTTGTTATCTATAATCTTTCAAAGATCTCTACTTCTGTGGTTATGGCTTTGCAGACCCGTGGCACAAAGCCATGTATGAGCTGCACTGCTTTATAATTGCCTTCGGAGTACATGCCGTTAATCGGATGTAACGCAATACATCACCTGTGTATGTGCATTGGTGGGATTGTTCTTAGAAATTACTTCCTGAACCTGAATCTTTAAATTGGGTTTAGGTTTTATTCCAAAATACAAGGATATCCTTACTGCTGGTGATTAGCATCTCTCAGTCTCTCTCTCTCTCGCTCTCTCTCTCTCTCTCTCTCTGCCTTCTTTTTGAACATTATGCTGCTATTACTGCTGTTTTTCTTTGGTGTTGTTTTTATTTATATACTTTATCTTAATTTACTGCATCGGGAGAAGCCATGCAAAATGTAGAATGGCAATAAAGATCATATTATTCTATTTTATTCTATTCTCTCTCTCTGTCGGTCTGTCCTCCCTCTCTCTCTCTCCCCCCATCTCTCTCTGTCCTTTCCATCAACAGTGTGAATGTTTAACGACTGTGGACCCGTGTCAGCGCAATTATCCATAAAGGATCTGACATTTTGGCAACGTTCATAATTCATCTCTCATGTCTCTCATTCCCCGTTCCCCCTGAACTTGAACTCCTGCGGTGTAACTCTGAATATACTGCATATATATATATATATATATATATATATATATATGCCATAGGTCTCCGTGTTGCCGGCGTAGCCCACAGGCGTCGCGGTAGCTTACGTGTAACTCACAAAACCTGCAACTACACATCATAGTGACAGCTACGACTGCTTGAGAAGTTTTGCTGCAGGATCACTTCATGAAGATCACCAGACGTCACAGAGTAAGTGACTTTGGGTGACTTTTTGGCAGACGGCTGCGCTCGGAAGGACGGATGCAGAAGCACCCGCCGTCGTAGAGGCCTATCAAGCACATGAGTCACCTTTAACTCCCGCATATGGGAAGGAGCAGGGCGGTCGGGCTCGGCCGTCCGACACGCCGGTAGATTTAGCGGCCGACGGGCGCATGTTGAAACAGGGAACCAGCGAGACGAGGCTG
This sequence comes from Merluccius productus, assembly GCA_027122695.1. Classification (NCBI taxonomy): domain Eukaryota; kingdom Metazoa; phylum Chordata; class Actinopteri; order Gadiformes; family Merlucciidae; genus Merluccius; species Merluccius productus. The sequence continues at coordinate 142,762 of JAOPJI010000104.1, forward strand.
ATTTACAAGGGGGTGGGGGGGGGGGGGGGGTTGCTGTTCCTGCAGGTGTTCTGGTGCTAGGGAGGGTGTGCCGCAGTCCCTGCCCTAACAATGTTAGAGGCATGTGCGGCTCGTGCTTCATGCTGGATTAATGGGGGGTTAGGAGAAGACCCAGGGAACTCGATCCTAAAGAACAGGGCCAGCACGAAAAAAGTGTTTCAACCCATCAAAATGAGTGACGTTTTTTTTCTTCAATATCATCATTTATGATAATAAAAATACATGTTGATTCTAATATCTTCATACACAGCACATGTATGCTGTGCGTCTTTGTGTCCTTCATTGGTGTGTCTATATTTTCAGTGATGATATACAGTAACAGCAAATCACTGATGAATAAATAGCTTTACTGTGAATTCACGACATGGAGAGAGCACTTTTTACAGATGTTCTGCCGGGTCGAAGAGCAGAACTAAGAGAGGTTTAACCAGTCTCAAAGGGCCATCTATCACGGGCCTCTACTGTGCCTTACTTACATAACCCTTATCAGTGCTAATCTAAAGTCACCATGTGACGATAGATGGAGGCTATTTTGGACCTCATGCATTCATCATTAGAGTAAATGTGTGTGTAATTGTGGAATAAAAACATTTCTTGAAAATGTATGCATCCCATTACATAAATAAGTGTTGTCATGGAGAAATCCTGAATGATCTTAAAGCCAAACATTAGCAACGCACACATTTGTTTCATTAGTTGTTTTTCCCCTCTTTTTCTACCGAATCTCAATTTCATGCTGTGCTTTGTTGCTTGTAATTAGATCCCTTTCATTAAACTTAAAAGTCTGTCGTCACTTCAACAAAACTAATGCATTTGAAATTCCTCATTTTCTCCACAAGGATAACTACAGTGCAATCTCATTATGACTCCCTTTCAACCTCAGAATGGGTAGAAAGATAACTGAACTTGTAAGTAAAGTAACTTAGACTGACTTAACTGTAAATTGTAAACATACGGCTAATTGCAGAACAAGAAGGTTCAATCTTGGTCCTTGGCGCTAGATGAACTGAACCGAGCTAGCATTTAGTTGGATAACCATCGGTCATTTACAACGCTGTGACCATCTAAAGATGTTCTCACCTCTTTGGACTCGGTGGCGGCCGGCCCCAGCGTGAGAGAGTAGAGCAGGTCCTTCCCGCCCAGGAAGAGGCGGTCGTGGTACTCATCCAGGAAGACGGCAGTCAGCGTGAGATCGCCCTGGTGACCGCTGAAGATAGACGACCTATTGGTGGACACGAGATCTACGGGGGTGGAAGGAGGAGAGGAGAGAGAGAGTAGGGGAGAGAGATAGGGTAAGCGAGAGAGAGAGAGAGAGAGAGAGAGAGAGAGAGAGAGAGAGAGAGAGAGAGAGATGAATTGAGAATGAGAGATTGAATTGACAGGGAATGGAGTGAGAGAATAGAGCAATGAAAGAAAAGTCAGAAAGTTCACAGAGATGTCGAGGGAAGAAGTGGACAAGAAAACAAGGAGAGGGAGAGAG
>JAOPJI010000107.1:5532-19579 GCA_027122695.1 Merluccius productus
TTCTCTGTGACTTGTCTATCTGGCTCTGGTAACCTTGGGCCTTCAGTTTTGGGCCTGTAGTAAACTATTTTTCAATACCCCCCTTCATAGGGGCTGGGGATGTGTTACTACTACAGCTGTCTTGGAAACATTTTGTGTGTGGTTGGACATGAAAGTCACTTGTCTTTAATTAAGTAGTTAATGAATGCTTCTCTCCCCCCCCCCCCCCTCCCCTGGATATATATAACATGCATATAAAAAGGGCTTGGGTACTTCCTTCTTGGTGGCCATAGTTGCAGGGATTCAAACCTGAGTCCACCAACAGCCCTTACTGCTGCACCACCAACAAGCTGGCTAAGATTTGGTTGGAAATTATACTTGACTTAGAAATTTCAAATAACTTCACAGTGACTTTTCATGGGAATCAGCTGGACTTGAACCTCGCGTGAAGTCGCACTTGTATTTGACATCACAATACACAAGAGGAAACCACATAGATGTCCCTCGCCGGGACTGGTCTACAGATCTTATAACCTGCAGCGCTCTGCGTTGCGCCACCTGGACGCCCGTTGTGCAATACTAGGAAAGTCGCACTTGTATTTGACATCACAATACACAAGAGGAAAACACATAGCTTCTGTATTAATTTGGACATATCTCGGGTTCTAAATAATATTGGTATTGTTGGAAAGGTAAAGATGTCCTCTTCGTTTGGGGGGGCTGAGATTGAATTTGGGGAGGCTGAAGCCCCCGATCGAACCCGGGTCTCCTGAATGGACTCTTGAAGCCCCTGATCGAACCCGGGTCTCCTGAATGGACTCTTGAAGTAAGCCTGTGATAACCTCTTCAGGAGCCGCCATTGTTGTTTTCAAACAAACAGTTGCTTAAAAACCACGTAGCACCTCTAAATGGTCTGAACCACTGCAAAGCGCATAACTTGAAGCCTGGCCAGACAGATCTCCACCCAAATAAAACAAAAAGTTCAGTGATAAAAAACAAAAAAAACAAAATGCATGTTACAGGCCAACGTCCAATGTTTAAATGAGGTTGAATCTTGGTCCGGCAGAAACACATTGTGAACTTGCGAGATCGGGATGGTCTCACGAGGCTAATAACTTTAGCAGGCTGCAAAAAAAAGCCATGCCTTAAAATCATACCCAGAATTTATTTCTCCCTTGTTGACACTATAGTCAAGTACGTTTGGCGGGGTGCACTTGGAGTGATCTGATTCACCACCTTAGGCCTACTTCATGATGGCGCGGTGGAGGAGTACCAGAGCCTCTACCACTCTGGAGTGGGCCCCCTGCTGGTTGCCTGCTGACCCCCACACCACCACCTGCCCTGAACACGGCTCACTCATTCACATTCCTCTCCATGTGTCCAATAAACTTTAACATATTGGCACACATTACCAAATGGTTGCTGAATATCTTTGAAGTGAATGTTGGCACTGCAGTTCACACATTTCCACAACTTAGTAACTTGTAAAAATAAAAGGTAAACAAAACAAAAAAAGGTGTGAATAAATGCAGAGAAAGAAATATCAGACCTTGAGAATATTAGACTGTATTTTTCATATATATATGTACAGATTCTCCATTAAACCACCTCAGATTACACACCTCAACACACAAGAACAGGTTCATAGAGACCACATAACACATATACAACAGCGGTTTAAAGTCTACAAACAATCCGCTATATCTTGTAGAAGAATATGCTTTTGTTTTCTGCTTTGGGGTCCTACCAGCACATGTATTGAACACTGCAAAGAAATATCAACATATAGCACTGCAAAGATTTAACAATACAGCAGCCACCCATCAGCTTGGTCTTGGGCATTTGAATGACGTCAATTAACCCCATGGTTGAGGAGCTTCTCCACCAATCCGTGGAGAGGCTGCCCTACAGATACATTAAAAGTTAACCTTGCAGTGGCGCTGTGGCGATTCCCAGTAAATAAAAGTCTTTAGTAAGTAGGACATCAATGTGGTGCATTTTCTCTCTCCGTTACCGACCTGTGAAAAATACAATGTGGAAATCTCAAAAAACTCAATTTAGCGGCATCGTCGATTACAGAAATAAATCGTATCTTAATGTCACAGAATGTATGAAGATTCAATCATGTCTGCGCCAGGGAACCGGGGAAGGCCACCTGAACCAGGGAACACTGCACAGTATTCCGTCCCAAGTCCTTTAGGAATATTGCACACCACTCTTTTAAGGCCTTTCAGTTGTTAAAACGTAAAAAATATCAAGGGCCGACCATTTTTTCAATAACTATTATTTTCACAATATATCAGCAGTATAGATTCCCATCAAGGTTAAAAGTGCTCAACTCAATATGTATGCTACTTTTGCGTCATACACACAAATGGATGCGTTTTTGTTTTTTTTAGAAAAAACAAAAAAAATCTGCCATCATGGGCAAATGAAAACATTGTTCTGTGGAAATTGGTGTCACAATGAGAAAGATCATAATAAAAAATTATGTCTTTCAATATTTTCAGTAACATGCGTCAAAACCAATATTCACTGTGATGAGGGAGGATTCTGAGATGTATATAAAGGGTTTAAAATCGAATCATGAAATTATCATGCAATGAAAAAAAACAACCCTAATTTGGGCATAACACAATTTGGATCTGAAGGAAACAAGACCAGGCTAATTAATTCAATTTGAACTTAAACGACACAGTATTGACTGAAGATTAAATTCATCGTTATCATTGCTTCACACAATGATTAGATTGAATGGAATGATTTAAGTGACACCGTCACCTCAAGAAAATTATCTCAACAATAATGAACTAAAAGGAAAAAAAAAACCCTGAAGGTAACAATTAGTAGAAAGTATTTTGCGGTTTCCATATGCAAAAATGCAAGTTTGCCCTCCTTCATTCGTACACTACTGTGAACCGATGTGTGTAACACCACAATGACAGTATCACTACCATATGACCCATCATTATTACCATACCGCATTGACATGGGTAAGAGGTCTTTGCTACCAACTTTTACCATGTGCGATGGTCTTGTGATCCCACTCCCTTTAAATAAATGACGTCATGTAAATAAACACAAATTCAGGTTTGCCGAAAGAACTGGGCCCACACAAAAGTGTGACAGGAAAGCCAGCCATGTGATATAGACCTTGCTTTCAACGTGTAGATTCAAATGAACGTCTCCTTCAGTGGGATACGACTGATTCAACCGAGCTCACACACCTAAGGCAGAGACCATGAAGAGTTTGGACTATAAATACTCTAAAAGGTATGTCCCTTACTTCCCCTTCCCTAAAACAAAACTCCAACGAAAAACAGCGTCTGTCTAAAGGAGTATCTGGCGCGGCGCAGTGTTGCACGCTAGCCACTGCTACATCTTTGGCTCCTACCCAAACATAGTGCATAGCCAGTGGCCTGTGGTATTTCCAGTCTTGCCCCCAATGTCTCCAAATGAGGACACACAAGAAAGAGCAAAGTAATTGAACAGATGGGTAGCTGTAAAAATAAGTCATTAGTTCCTCTAAATGGTCTGAACCACTGTAGTTCAGCCCCAAGCGCATAACTTGAAGCCTGGCCAGACAGATCTCCAGAGAGAAACAGTATGTGAACGTTTGTATGAATTGGTTTTCAAACCCAGAGAAATTTGGGATTGTGGATTTCATTTCGATATGTACATCCAAACAAATCAAATAGACCTCACCCTTTGACATTCGTAGAAAGGTTTCAAGTACAAAACCGTAGGAAAACCCCATCCATGGTAAGAACGCAGTAGACAATAGGCATTACACAACCCAAGATTTTTTTCTGTACAACCATTGAAATAGTTGTGGAATTGGTGCAAGGTTACCAGTGGGGCGAAGTTGCAAAGTTGTCAAATGGGGTGAAAATCGCAAACAAAGTGGGATTTAAAAAATACATACAGCAACACCCTCAAATAGGATTATTCATTTTCACATTCAATCACAGCATTTATTTGTTTTACTATACGAATTCAACATTTCCTCTTTCTACAGTCCTTGAAACGACCACATCCAGCATCGTCTCATTTTTCTAGCCAAATAAGTCCTTGAGATCGTTGTTAACGGAAGCCCGGTGCTTAAGAGCCGCTTGGTTGACACCAGGGGCAGCAGAGGGCTGAGAGAAGTTCTGCGGGCTGAAAAATGGGTTGGCCTGCATTCCAAACCCACTGGGCACCCCTCCCATTCCCAATGGTACACCCTGAACTGGTGCAGTCTGATTGGCCTGGCCTGGACCAAATTGATTACACCAAGGGGTGCTGCTGGGTGCAGGGACCACATTGGAACCCAGCTGGTGGAGAGTGGTTTTGGGCTTGTTGGTGGTGAAGAGATTGTCCAGGGCAGACATGTTGGGCGTCTTGTTCGTCTGCCCGAGGGCTCCTTGATTTTGGGTGAGCGTGCTGAAGTTCGGAGTGCTGCTGGTGGTGGCCATGCCCCCATAGAGGCCGGGGCCCGGGGGGCACATGCCCATGCCCGCTGCCTGGAAGCCCATGGTGGGGTTGAAGCCGTTGGACAGTGGGACGCCCATGGAGACCATCATGGGGCCGGGGCTGGGGAAGGCCGACATGGCGGTGCCCTGAACGAGGGCCGGCCGCGGCGTGTTGGCCAGGGACAGGCTGTTGAGCGACGTCTTGTTTTGGAGGAGACTGCTGGTCAGATCCTTAGCCTGCCAAAGAGACAGCGGAGGGGGCGGGGGATTCAAGACCTCAGCAATTAACCAAGCGCGACATTGTGCCTTTGTGTCTGGACGTGTGCGTTACCTGTGTGGAGGCGGCCGCTGGTTTGATGGCCTGCGGGGCCAAGGGTTGCTGGTTCCTCAGTTTAGAGGCCTGCTCTTGTTCCTTAGCCAAGCGCTGCTTCTCCTCCAGAGTCAACGACACCTAAGGGAGGGGTGGACATCATCAGAAACATGGACCCACCAGAAAGAAAAGACGTGATGCCATCTCTCAGCGGCTTATACTCACTCTACTGGGCTGTGGTGCTGGCGTAGAGGAGCCGTTCTCTTTCCCGTTCACCCCACCACTGCTGCCAAAAATATCGTCGAGCTAAAGAGCAGAGGAGAAACAGTCTGAGCGGCGTGCATCAGAGTCAAACACCCATGTATAAAAATACAAGAAGGTGCGATGCCCCTTCTGATTCGCTCTTTTGGTTGCCATGGCAGCGACGGTTTACCTGGTGGCCAGAGCTGGGTGTGCTGCTCTTGCTCTCCTCCGATTGGTTGCCCGTGGTCGATATCGTCATGCTCCTGAGGGGAGAGATGGAAACCAGTGACCACCCTGGAATTCAACAGGTTGTTTCAGGGAAAAGACAGGAAAATGGATCCTGTTGATGATTGGCTGCCGTTTCTTCAGGTTGGCCCAATTTATGTCAGTTGTGCCATGACAGCCCACGTTGATTCGGTCTTATACACAGTTAAATATTCCCCACATCCCACTTGGTGCATTGGCATCAATGAAAGCAGAACCAAGCCCCAACACCACTTGGAGATTGGTTTGTGTTTGCATTGGATGACTCCCTCTCTAGGTTAAACATGTGCTATTGCATGCATGCATCCTCTGATTGGCTGCTATGGTTATCTGGTCACCTGCTGATTTAGTGTTGATGAGACACACCTGTCCTCCGCTTTGTGAAATTGAATTAAAGGGGCGCTAACAGGGGACCCGGCAGCCTTGTAGCCCCAGAATGAACGAAATAACCTGAAAGCATTTTGGTTGTTGTTGTTTTTTAAAGGCGGGGTCAGGGGGTTTGGTTCTCCTTTAAATAACGGTTTCCTACGATCCGCCATCCAGTCAGAGAGCTGGATAGCAGGTGGCTATGGCAGAGTTGTGGCCAGCAGGGCAAACCATCACCTCTGCTGCTCCTGCATGGCGTGCAGCTGCTCCAGCTTGGTCTTATGCTCCACCTCCATGCGACTCAGCATCTCCCGGATCACCACCATGAATGAGTTGAACTGGAAGAAGAAAAAGAAGAAGAAAGTCCAGCAGGAGTCAATGGGACGAAGAGGTAAATATGGAGTTTACTGAAAGTGAACTGAAAAAATATATTTTGTATTTGAACTTCAGATCTGTGAACTTGTAGGTTGGCGTTTGTAGTTGTGGAAAAGATTTGTACATTTGTGAATGGGTTTGCAAATCTGAAAGGTGATTCTCACACAAGTTCACAAACCTAAAGTACAAACTACGATTAAAAAAACAAAAACTTTTTCAGTTACAAAAAGTCGGACTACACTTTAATATTTGATTTTATATTTTACAGTGAAATTAAACTCCATATGTAAAGATGAGATGGTATACTGTAAGATAAGAACACTTTAGGGAAGGAAAGTTCAGATAAGGTTGGTTTACCTGGTTAAGGTTGAGGTTGTTGTCGATGCTGAGGGCGACGAGGTGTGGCAGGCACTTGCTTGCTAGATGCTCCTTAGGGATGCCCAGCTTCTTGTGGGAGAAGGTGCACTTATAGATACCTACCAGGGTTCAGGGAAGGTCAAAGGTCAACAACGACAACCTTGAGGCAAGACTAGGTGTGCTGTGAAATTGTGTGGGATTTAATAGACAATCCTGACATAGATTATGAATATAATTGGTACCATTTATGCTTTGCTTCATAATTGACTAAGTGTTCCACGTAATGCAAATTCTTGTTCCATTTCAATACACATTCAAATATAATACACGTAGAAAATTATTATTAATATATACATTATTAATATAATTGCCTTTCATGAACCTGTATCTATGTGATACTTTGACACTAGTTTGCTTTTTGTAAAAAATTTGGGAACCACTGGACAAGAGAATCGGCCCTTATTCACCTAGCGGCCATATTGGATCGATCCAATAGGGCCGCTAGGTGAATAAGGGCCTATTCTCTCAACGGTAGGAGCTACCATTTCGATCCAAAATGGCCGCTAGGTGAATAAGACGAGGCTAACAGAATGGCTGGTGGGCCTACCGAGGACACCCATGAGCACGGCGGGCTCTCTGGAGGGGATCTGCTGCAGGAAGGGCAGGATCTCGTCGATGACGTACCACTTGTCCAGGTACTCCAGGATCTTCCCCAGGCACACTAGAGAGTTCACCCGCACCTGGGAACATGAACACACACAAAATAAGTACACACACACGCACTCAATATGCATAGACACACACACTCAATAAGCGCACACACACACACACACACAAAACAACTGACTGCTAGTGAGGAGGTCTGTAGGCAGGCTGATTTGATGCGGGGGATAAGGGAGTTCTTCATAGAGGGGTAGTCGATCAGGTTGGCGAATGTCGGGATGATGTTCAGACACAGTTCCTGGTAGGACACAAAACAAACAGAACAACCAAAGACAAGCACGTGAAAACTGGATGCCTTTTACAGAAAGCAGGCACCGCCAGTGGGCCTATTCCACATTCATAGCAATTTCAGAATGAATTAGTCATTGATATTAGAAGTGATGATTATGGTTTACGTCAAAATGTATCATGTCGTATCTCGAGAGAAGAGTTTCCCACAGAATTTTGTTGTGTTAGTTACTCACAACACACAGGCTTTACATGCAATCTTGAAACCCTTAGTTGATCGACTGAAAATTAATCGAATTAGAATCTTGTCAGAAGGCATTTGCCATTATTTATGACATTCTCTAGACTAAATGACTAATGGATCCAATAAAAAAAAATGAGTTAGAGACCTAGATAAATATAAATGCATCTACTGTGTGTGCATGTGTGTGTGTGTGTGTGTGTGTACATGCGCCTACCTGGATCTGCACTGATGGGGCCTCCAGGGCTCGGTACACCATCGGCAGAACGCTGTTCTTGATGTCCTCCGCCGGCGTCTTGGTCAGCAGCAGGTCCATCTTCTGCAGGAAGATCAGCAGGATCTAGGGACCCGCCGCCGGTCAGCGTGGAGGGCAGAGGAACGTTAGAAACATTGTAGAGGGGTCAAAGATGGAAAAAATGTCGAGAGATTCAGTGTGCCATGCTTTTAGTGAGATAGTGAGCGACACGTACAAGGAGGACTAGCATTACGTCGCTTTAAAGGGGCTGTCCACTGCTTTAAACACATTGAGGCGCCCGTTGGGGTCGTGTTTTTTTATTTATTGAAAAAACAGCTTGTAGTCAAAATAGGTCTTCCTCCTGCCAACCGACGACATAGCAAAGCGATGCAAAACATGTCATTGGTGGCACCCATTGTAAACTAAATCAAAGTACACAGATTATATTGGAAAGTCTAGTGGGAAAAACTCTTTCCCACTACCCTAACGGGAGCCTCAATATGTCAAATTGGGGGACTGCCCCTTTTAAAAAAGAAAAAAAAAGGATTTTATTTTCTCTACACATTACATTAAAAAAATGGGACATGAAAAGCCGTTAGTAGATACTGTTAGATCGTACTCTGGGCCAGGTAACACTCACCATATTGCTAGCCTGAGGAGGCGTAAGAAGAAAAAATAAAAACAGAGAAAAAGACAAATGATTCAATCCTAAACTCAAACGTTTGGGAGACCGTGTCGGTCCGCTACGGTTACATCACACCGGAAATCAAACTCACACAGAAGGATCATGCAAAACTAATGTCTAAATTCATTCCATGCAAAATCAAGAACTGCAACCTAAAAAAAAAAAAAGTTATTCAATTATTTGAAAACACTTTAGATTATTTTATTTTAGAGCCACTTCTTGCAAACCCATGGTGGTGTAGGTAAGATTTAAGAGCTATTAATTGAGTGTAATCCAATAATAGGGGTGTGTTTCAAGCTGACTGCGCCTGCCTCTGTATGAGCCAATTTAGATTTAAGACCGCTCCCGGCTCATTTCTGACCAGAGCATCTTTTCCGTGATAGGTTGGGGAGAGGGAGCAGTTGTTTTTTTGGTCGTTTAGTTTAAAAATCTTGCCCTCTTCTGCTCTTTTCTGCTCTCTTGCTCTTCTCTCTCTCTCTCTACAGCTCTCGAATCTTACCGACAGCGCCTTTAACAGGGACACTCAAACGTATATTAGCATTGAATGTGTGGCTGTGTACGAGCACCGCTGGCAGGGCAGCTTTAGGCCTTCCATCCAGCCCAACACCGGAGACGAATGGATACTGCCTGTGTACAACCACCTACCTACCTCACAGCCTTCAGCGAAATGTGATCCCTGTAACGGACAGACATGCACACAACACTACGTCTTTTTGTGTGTGTGTGTGTGTGTGTGTGTGTGTGCGTGTGCGTGCGTGCATCCGTGTGCGTGCGTGCGTCTACCTGGACGGGCTCCTGTTGCTTGAAGACAGGCGTGAGGTCAGGCAGGATGAGGCGGATGTACTCGTCCTTGGTGCACTCCTCGGCGATCAGCAGCACGTTGGGCAGCACGAAGGGCACCATGTCGGGGTTGACAAACTCGCCGGTTAGCACCGGCAGGATCCGGTACACCACCACTCTCTGGCCAAGGAAACCAGGGGCGTTGCCAGGGGGGTTACCAGGGTGGAACGACAGGAAGAGAATTGTTAGGAATGAGAGACAAGATAAGTTCAATGACTCACTTAAAAAAAACAGGCACAATGAGTAGGATTTTCTTTAAAAAGCATGATGTAGACTCATACAAAAATAATCCCTCTCAATCATCACTAGACGACTAGAGGTGTGTGGCGGTGTCTGTCTTCACAGACCCTTCCATCTGCCTGCATTTTCTTATTTTACTTTGTTCGGGACGTGTCTGGGCGTCAAACTTTGGGCAGTCGGTGTGTAGGCCCCAACCAACAGTGCACAGGGCGTTGGGGCGAGACTCATTGTGCCTTTAGCTATGGACACGTGGAACATTTCTAATTTCCTATTTCGTTTTTGAAGTTGCTTTTAACCAAAGCAACTTCTTTTAGATGCATGTCGCCAAGGAGCAGGAAGGCAGCATTAGGGGGCATCTTGCTCAAGGATGCCTACAGGCAGACCGCCGACATTGGGGACTGAACCCAGAACTGTTCGGCCGCTAGACTATCCTGTCCCCTTATATTGTGTGTGTACTTAAAATGTGAAAACTAAACGTGGATGTGGTTGGTTACCTTGGGAAGCTTGGGCAGCACTTTGGGAAGGCCCTTGAAGAACTGGGATTTCTGCAGGTTGTCTCTCTGGAACAGCGAGTCAAAGTACTGCAGGGTCATCGCACCGACGTCGTCGAAGAACGGGATCTGAAGTTCACACAAAAATGCAATAATGGTAAGTGTTCCAAGACGACAAAAAAGTTCACATTCACAGTTATCTCCAAACAAAATCTATGTGGAATTGAAAACAAGAAGAACAGAAAAGTATAACATTATGGTATGGCATCTTTTCTTTTACTTGTATCTGCAAAGTAAAAAAAAAATCATGTTACCCTCTTTCCTCCCCAGGCCCCCTTTTTAATTGAGTTCCCATTGGGCTAATACTACTTACTGTCCACACCTATCCTGCGAATAACCACACGGCTAATATAGGCATTCTTAAACACATAGTATCACATATCCTCAGTGGCCTGGATGGTTTCGGGATGGGGGACACAGACCTTGGTCATCTGGTCGGCGTCCGGCCGGACGTTGGGGGCAACGCTGAGGAGCATCTTGACGTGGTCCCGCACCTCCTTGGGGATCTTGTTCAACATGGTGGCGCTCATACTGCTCAGCTGCAGGTGGGAGAGAATCATGTTGGTGTCACAAAAGACATGAGGAGTACTGCGATTCTTCTGCCTGGGTCCAGACCTTTGAATCCGCCTGTTCCACCGAGTTGACTTCTTCCGGTCTGACGTTGTGACGCGGAGCAGCGGCTTCTCGGTTGAAAAAGCGAAAATATCTAAAGTTTATATCTATATACGCCCTGTCGAGGCTATTCCAAGGCACGTCTTGTCAATATCGCCCGACATCGTAGTTTGTTTTCACTTCGCTCCAGTCTTAAAACCCTGGCAAAACCAGTATGCTGGCATGACGACGCATCGGTGTCGACTTAAAACGACATTAGATTCAGTCGGATACGTTTTTCTCTTGTGGATTGGTTAGGGAAAATCAAATTTCCCCCCCCCATGGAAACCGGTTAGAGTGGAGGCAACGTCAGACTGAAGATGGAAATGGAGAGTAACGTATTGACAATTCTGTCTGATATCAGGCTAGTCAGGTTGACTCAAAACACTTTTGAGTCAAGCTAGAAAGCCAATGTAATCTTAGTGGAAGCAAATTAATTGCACCGTCCTTCAGAGGGCGCTATAGTGTATTTGCCTATCAATTCTCATCAACTATGTTCCGTTTTGTTCACCCACATTCATTAAAAAAACAACAACAGAATATCGTATCGCAATATTTACAGAATCGCAACACATATCGCTAATACATATCGGCACTCGAATACTCTGTCAATACTGATGTCGTATTGTGGTGTCCCTGCCAATGCCCGTTGTCTAAAAAGACACACTGGGATTCAACAAGTGCGTTCCCTTCCCCCACCACCCCCCCCAGCCGCACCTGGTCCAGCTGCCGGCTGAAGCTCTTGAAGATGTCGTGCTTGTTGACCTGGAACACGGGCTTGCCCTCGTTGAACACGGCGTGCATGACCACGCCCAGCGAGTACATGTCGGAAGCGGAGTCACAGCTGACGGACAGGATGTACTCGGGGGCCAGGTACTCAGGATTGGGCAGACACAGCGCCGGGAGGTTGGGTTCCCACTCCTTGCACGTGTACTTGGGCTGAAGGGGAGAGGAGGGGGAGAGAGAGAGGGACGACCATGAAGGATTAGATACTGATTCGTTTAGCAGCACAATGAGCCCCTTCATATTTACTTCAATGTTGCCTCTTGCTATGTCTACCTGCCACTTTCCTTTGAATGTATCGAAAATAATTTCACTTGCAAATGGAAACACTTCAGTTTTAAGTCAGTGGCGTACACAATTATTTGAAATAAACTACAGACTTTTTTGGACGTTTGATTGAGATTGATTAAAAACTGCATAAGATCACAGATATTGCTCCATTCAATTAAAAAAGACAAAACCATCAGTGTGTGATCCCTCACTGAGCATTGCTAGCCGAGAGGCGGTTACCTCAGCATCCGAGGGGTTGATTGACGAGATGCTGAAGTCGAACCCCATGATCTTCCACGCCCCACTCTTGTTGAGGATGATGTTCTCCAGACACAGGTTTCCGTGCACCATCTTCACCCCACTGTGGAGGAAGGAGAGACCCTCTGAGATCTGTGGGACGAGACGGGATAGAGGGATTATATTAAGACAAATGAGACTAAGATTTAAAGACTAGCAGCCAATGGTGAAGCTGTTACGTTGACCAACGGCCATTTGCAAATTTTGATTGGTCAAATTTCAACTTGACTTTTGTTTGTTTTGTGTGACTTGATGAGTCACACAAAACAGTGATTCAGACATACCTTGACCTACCAGGCCAAGGCATGTCTGGTACTTGCATAAAGGGTGGGGTTTGAGTTTAGGCTCTACTCCATTCCAAACAATAGACAGAATACATGGTGCTCCAAACCTGGCTGAACGCCAGCTAGCAGTTTGGCTAGAAATTGGGGGTATTCTAAGTATTCTCTATAACGGAGTTATAGCCAGTATAACTATAACCCGTATAACCCGAATACTTTTGTGAAATAGTTCTTCTTAATGCTTGATGCTTTGGCCTCTGATTACTTGTTGGCGTTGACATTTTATTTGTAAAACGATTCATTGATTCAATTCATTGATTAATCGAAAAATAAACAACCAGTACATTCATCGACAATGAAACCAAATAATTGTTAATTGCAGCGTTAGTGCAAGACACCAAGTCTCCCAAAGTGCTCACCTGGAGGAGGCCATATTTGGTCTCCACGTCATACAGTTTGTACTCCTTTATGTCTTTGGGGACGGGGCTGGGCAGGTTGTCCCACTGGCCCATCACGTTGGACAGACTGGCAAACACTGGCTCCGTGCAAAAGGCCAAACAGTCTCTGAAGAGAGGGGGAGACAGGATGAACTATTAGTTTTGTTTTGAAATGGCCGCAGTATGATGTCAAGTCATTCAGTGTTGTATTAACTGAGAGGCCAAGAAGAGAGATTACAACAGGAGATTGAAGAACACAACTGACTCACACACACACACTGATGACACACACACACACACACACACACAGGAAGTTACAAAGGAAAAAAGCAATATCATGTGTGTGTTTTGACATTCTGGAGATATCCGGAGGTGTCCCTACGCACCGAGACTCCTCCAGCGGGTGCTGCACAGTGAGCAGGCGAGGGTGCCGCAGGCGGGTGAGCTGCTGCACCCCTCGCTTCAGCGAGTCCACGATCTGGTCCTTGTCAAACTTCTGGTACTTGTCGACCGTCTTCTTCTCGAACACAAACACAGCCACTTCCTGTGGGTTGCGAGGGCAAAACACACAAGGGGTCAGACATTGCATGTATTACTATGCTGCAGCTTCTTCAGGAAATGGGAGAGGGGGGCAGTCTAGTGGTGGTTTGGTTGTTAAACTCCCAGGTTGTGGGTTTGAACCCCACACCACAATCAGATGTTACACACACAGACACACCTGTTTAGTGGACTTCTTAGTGCCATTATAGATCCTCCAGCACATGCCAGGCCCCCCGCTGGCGATGTGGCGGCCCACCTCGAACTCCCTCGTCACCGGGTTGCCCATGACGGCGCTGGTGACATCGGCAGTCACCTTGGTGACGGTACTTTTGAGCTTGTTCAGCATGGACTCCATGTTAGGGGGCTGTTGGGGGAGGGTTCACACGTAAAAATGCAGAAAAACACAACATTACACAATACAGTGTATTTTATGCAAACTATGGGCCGTGATTTGATATACATGTATTTTAACGGGGCGCTTAGAAACCATACAATGTATACGCCTGATCTCACTGATGGGATAACCTGGTCTTCATGACACGTTACAGATCAACTTGTGGTGATTTAACAGACTGTAGCAGTGAAGACCTAATTAAGATCTACCTAACGAGCATGTATTCATGATGAGTTTAATGGGCATCTCCTGTCATTATTCCCCAAATTAACCATAACATCTACATTTAGGTAATAAATCATGTTG
>JAOPJI010000107.1:49369-66994 GCA_027122695.1 Merluccius productus
ACACATCTCAAACACACAGGCCACTATGGCAGTGGCAGATGCAAAGGTCTTCATTCTGGTCGGATCAGAGTAACCTTCTGGTCACAAACTCGTTTCTCTAACCTTTAGGTCACCATTGCCCCCCACAAATGAGATGCAATAGGACAGAAAGAGCAGTTAGGTTATAAATAAATGAAGTACCTGGAATCGTCCGATGGTGGTGCAGGGCAGGGGTGAGGCACAGGGGGAGGCGAAGGGAGACGGATGGAGAGACCCTCCCGGGGTCCGATGGGCCATCGGTGAGGGGAGCCCGTCCACGACATCCGCCCACCTCTCATCGAGTCCCGGGCCAGCCCTTCTCAGGGGAGTCGAGGAGGCCTTGTGCAGGGTGTTCTCCGGGCTGGAGAGGGTGGAGGAGGAGGACGACGAAGAGGAGGAGGAGGAGGAGCAAGAGGAGGAGGACAAGGAGGTGGTGGAGGAGGATTCTGTGCAGGTGGGGGAATTGATGGGAGGCTCGTCAGTAGCCAAGGAGACCTAAGAAGAGAAGAGGGGATGATATTATTATATATTAATACCAGGAGAGCCTTTTGAGATTAAAATCCCTTTTACAAAAGTGTCCTGACAAGATAAGACCGCACAACAAATCGCAAATCATATAACAATCTCAGTTTTCACAGACAACAAATAACACATTTCAATATGAACAGATGAGGAGTAAAAATGTATCACATTCACAGAGATACACCAGGAAAGTGAACTAAAAACATGTACAGGCTATAGATGCTGACTGTAGGCCCTTGATGAAAGTTTTCAAAACATTTGAAGAAACAAGTTCCTTCATTTTGAGGTCCATCTGCAGCAAGTTCCACATCGAAGGGACAAAATAGCTGAAAGCTTTTCCTCTAGCTCTACGCGTACATTGAGAACAGATAAAAAGAGACAGTCCTGGGAATGAAGGGAATGGCTACCAGAGTCACTCCTACAAAGATAGGCAGATATATAAGTACATAGTAGGCCAAGAAGTCATTTGTAAATAAAAACCTGAGAGAGAGAGTCAATGATGAAACTAAAGCATCATAGGATTCAATTTCACGAAGACTACTGGCTACAGGAGTCTTGCAGCTGCTCTGTTCTTTTGCCTTGGAGTGAACAGTCATTACCTGGAATCTCCCCAGTTTGATCGCAGCAGGAGGGACGGAGATGGTCTCGTGCTCCTCCTCCTCAGAGGGGAAAGCTGGAGCGAGAGAGAGAGACAAAGAGAGGAACAATGAGAGGGAGAGACAGACACACGGATAGACACAGAGACAGAGGGCGATATGGACAGTTAATAAAACTGGCTAGCGAGTGGGTCGAAATTTTTAGCCAAGAAACGGATTATGAAACAGAATAAATAGATTAAATCATACCTGGTTGTCCTCCCAAAGGCATGCCGGTGAGAGAGACCTGAGGATGGAAGACACGTTAACATTACAATTCAGAGAGTAGGTGAGGACAGGTTATGGCTCTACAAGAACAGAACTTCAGCACTTGTCAGGTTATACTAGTATAAACAACCCCAGATGGGTCTGTGTCCCACGCCAAGCATCACCATAACTGTGTGTGTGTGTGTATGTATGTGTGTGCTAACCTGTGCGTGCGTGCTGACATTCTCAGGGCTCAGGGCTCGCCTCAGCTGGGCGTCCAGGTCCTCAAGAGGCTGTTGGGACTACAGATGAGTAGAGGAGGCAGTTAGCACGCACGCACACATACACACACACACAAACACAAACACACACACACACACACACACACGCTTCAAACAGCTCAACAACCGCCTCAATGAGAGAGGACAGGCCTATCCCGTGTGAGTTACGCAAGAGATGAGGCGCGATGGTGGGCTAACGCGACAGCGAAGAGGGTCACGGCCCACGCCGTCGGATGTTTTTATGATAAATGGGGGGCTCTATTTTTAGAAAGCCGCATTCATAGCCAAAACAAAAGCTGTCTGGACGTTTAAGCCAGATTAAATGATGATGTCGTCCATCAAGCATTCCTGTGCCGGATGTCTATCTGTCTGTAGGCCCGTCTGACTGTCTGTCTCTTCTGCCTAAATGACTCTCTCGGTGCGATACTATCGCATTGACTAGAGCCCTATCCGATTGTCTGTCGATGTTTTATTTTAGGCTTTCCTCCGACCTCAGTGCTCTGACTGGTTGTTCTCGCGGCCGTTGTTATAATTGTCATTGAATGTCAAAAGGGAAAGCCGAAGAAGCTTGAAAAGGAAGCTAAGCGGTCTCCTTTGTCTGAGCACGGAAGAAATTGAATGCGATGAAGAGTGTGTTTTTGTAGGAGATTGTAAGCTGCAATTATTATCACAGAACCAGCTTGCGTTTGGGCGGTTTCTCACACTTGATAAAAATTCAGCAGCTCACAGCTTACAGCTTGAATTGTCCACAGGGGGTAAATTAAATTTCCAGGCTAGCTTTGATTGAAATCGCATGTCTCGAAAGTGAGTTCTGCTTTGCTGTGCAGTGGTCGTTCAACACTGGCCCCTGGCACGCTAGCCACTGAAGCTACGATACTAGCTAAACACAGTGGAACAGGATGGCACTGCTGGCACGGCCGGTGTATTGACAGGCCAATGCACCCAAATATGCCCGGCGAGTGCACGTGAACGTTTGCTTTCAAAGTACTTCGCAGGATTACATCAGGATAATCCTGTTTTACACGAGCGAAACCTCTCCCGCCTGGTATGACTCTCTATGGCTCTCTGACACTCTCCATCGCTGTCGTTGCTCCACCACGGTTCCTCTCACTGATCTACACACTACTGTTGCTGCAGCGAAACCAAGGTCAACTCAAGCACTGCATTGTTACCGTTCCATAACCAAATGAGTATAGGGTGAAAGAGTGCAATACAAAGCAGTGGTGGAAGTATCGTGAGAGAGAAAAGGAGCAACACCTGTGTTAGACAATGTCCAGGGTGGGATGTCTGCAGCTCTGAAGGGAGAATACCGGCCTAAACTCAAGAGATATGAACACAGGACAGGGGATGGAAAGGAAAAGGGAAGACAAGGAGAATCCGGGTTAGACAGGAAATGGGAAAGGAGGATAAATAGGTTGAGCTGTAAAAGTGACTCATTAAACATGAGTCACTTTGTGTGGAAAGCCATAGGGAAGCTGCAACGTGAGCTTCATATCCATGGCTTTCTGTGACTGAGAGGATGGAGACTGCAGTCGTAAGCAGTGGCTGTAAGTCAAGGTCTGGTTGGAGTTTTGGCTATCGCTCCCCAACAGTTAGTGGGGAGTTAGTCGGATAGCTGTGGTTTAGTATTGTGAAGTACACACTGTGACGAATGGTCGTGGTTTTTGATGAGGGAGTATCGACAGAACCATTTGCCATGACTGTGTCCCACACAATGAGTGCCACAAAATAGTCATGCACCATTAAAATAATATTAATAAATAAGAAAACAGTGGGTTTCATTCAGAAATACAGTATGGTGCAGTGTGAGGTTTTTGTGGATTAGTAAAATGGTTTCATGAAAATGGCTTGGAACACATTCCATCTAAATCAACTCTAGAAAGCACTAGATAAACAGCTATTAAACCTAACGACAACTACTACTACACTCCTACAAAAATGCTTTTAAACCTACCACCTCATGAATGACAACAGACATTACAGCAGGGGCTTTTTTAACCAACCTATGATGGTTACACATAACTGATCAACAAACAAGACCACCGGTCCGACGGATTTTGTGATCATTGTGTCGACAGACAGGACTAGTCGCTCACCGAGACTCTGGACAGAGGGGTCTTGGATGGAGTGGTCGAGCCATAGGATGCAGCAGGCATATCTGTGAAAAGTAGACTCTCTATTGGTCACGAAAATAACCCTCATTATTTGAATGTGTATGAAGAATGCTTGTGATCAAAACAAAAAGGCACTTGTCTGGTCTGTGCTTACTGGTCTGTGCAGGGGCGGCGGTTGGAGTTCCAGGGCCCTGGACCGGGGTCACTGGCCCCCCAGTGCCCAACGCTAGGGTGGAGGGGGGCACCGGCGGGACGGCCGGCTGGTTGGAGCTAGATGCGGTGACGGCGGTCGGGGAGGTAGAGGAGGGACCCACGGGCGTCGTGGTACCCGCCACGGGGGCACCCGCGGTGGGGTCGCCGGGCAGGAGCTCCCCCTGGGTTGCCGGCGGTGTTCCTCCCAGGTCCATGAAGAGGGAGCGTAGCTTTTTGTCCAGCATGTGGATGTCATCTACCTTACCCGGGGACTCCATGCTCGCCTCACACCTGGTAGATGATGGCGATTTTATTGATTTAAGAAATATTTTATTGTAAAAATATAATAGTCATGTTTGTTCAATGTTGCAGCTGGAAATAGCGCCCAGAGCAACTGTTGTAATTGACCAATTAGAATCAAGTATTCAACATAGCCGTGTTATAAAGAGAACGATTTAATCCAGCACATACCTTGCATCACATGACTCCCCACAGTGGGCGTGGCTCTGCCCCGGAAGAGCAGCAGTCTGGGGCTGAGAGTGGACTAGTGTGGACTGGACCCCCGAGGCAGCGCCGGAGGTCACCGTCTGCAGCCCCGCCGAGGTCCCAGATGAAGACGACGTGGAGCAGGAGGTGGAGGAGTGCGGCGACTGGGAGGAGGTGGATGGAACGTGCTGGGGGCCCGGGGCGGCCGCGTTGGTCACCACCGAGGTGGACAGAGACACAGGAGGGCTGGAGCAGGGCGGAGAGCGGCAGGGGTAATCCGCGACGCTACCGCCGCCAACTGCGCCACTGCCGCTCACCAGAGGAGCAGAAGAAGAAGAGGAAGAGGGAGTAGGAGGAGGCGGAGAAGCGACCGGGGGGAGGGTGGCGGAGGCTGGAGCTGAGGGGAGCGGGGTCGGGGCGATGCTAGAGAAGCTAGCGGGGGGAGAGGATAAGGGGACAGGGGCAGCAGAGCAGGCAGTAGAACCATCGGGTTGGGCCTGCGCAATTGCGCCTTGGGCCTGGGCCGAAGCCTGGGGCTGGATTTGTGCTTGGGCCTGGAGCTGTGGCTGACCCTGGGGTGCGGTCTGAGCTGACTGGGGTGCAGCTCCCTGTGCCGGGACGACGAGGGGTTGATTGGAGACGGGGAGAGGAGAGGAAGAGAAGGAGTCAGGGGGGGTGAGGCCGACCGAAGGGACAGAGGAAGTCGAGGAGGGCTGGGGCAGCGAGGCGTCTAATGGATGCTGCTGTGCTTGGGTTAAAGGAGCAGGGTAGGGTCCGGCCGCAGTATCCGCTGCGGGGTTGAGTCCGCCGGCCGCAGCTGACTGGGGAGTGGGGCCTGAGGCAGTGGGAGGCTGTATAAAGGGCAGGGTGGAGGGGACGGAGGCCGGCGCCGTGCTGGGTCCCGGATCATACTGGTTCTGCCCCAGCTCCGAGAAGGCCTGTTTCAGGGTGATGGCCCCGGCAGACTGGGACAAACCAATACCCTGGGCTGGAGGTTGACACGAGACCGTAGAAGCTGGAACATACCAGAACGCGTGATCAATCGGCCGTGTCTTTACGACTACATAAACCAGTCCAGGCAGAGCTGATACCAACGATTGTGTGTACATACCATTGTAGATTCATGGGCTGGGTGTGCCTTTCAGACTCTACTGTATATGTACTGTATATGCTTTTGATCTTCAGATAAGGCCTTTACTGTTTATTTAGTAGATTAGAAAACATTTCAAAAATGCCTGTAGGAAGTTCATGTTCACGGTTCACCAAGTGGCTTCTCATAATTTTACGTGACGGTGCTCTGAAGTCTGTGGGGCAAGGAGTTTGAATTCCTTTCATTTTGCAGGAACGTATTTCGCATGCGCAGGTAAGCCATGTCTTACCTGTCTCTGTGGTGGATGCGGGTGTGGAGGCGGGCGGGGAGGTGGGAAGCAGTTCCTTCAGCCTGGACTCAGGTACCGGACTGACAATAAACTTGCGACCCGCTGAATGGACCACCTGGGACGTGGCACTCGCTGGCAAATCTGGGGGGAGGGAGAGAAGGACATTACATACATTTACATTCAGCAGACTCTTTTATCCAACCGGGTGAGAACAATCAAAGCATACAACTTGAACTGGAGTAACTACAAAACATTGTGCAAGTTTGTATAAAACAGCTGCAGTGCAGAAAAGATTAAATTCTCTAAAAACATAATGGCCTACCTGGCACTTTCACACACATTCAGATACACACAGTTTTTGTTGAATTGTCAACTCTGGTGTGAGAACAAACACAGCCTGCTGGAGGAGTTTCTGCTGGCTTGTTCTCCTTAAACCAGGATAGACGATCATTTTATGTCGAGTCGAACACAGCTAACCCATATTCACTTGAAAGCTACAGCACAAACTGTGCACAATGTAGCCAAGATTAGCTTTAAGGTCTTTGCTGGCACTTGAATGTAATTCATAGGTATGGTCCAACGAACCAGAAGAGATAAGACAGTGAGGGAGGTATGGAGCTGTACAGCGTCCTGCAGTACGTTGGACGGTGTGTGTGTGTGTTTAACTACCTGGTATGGGCAAAGAGGTAGCAGACATCTGCTGCTCTGTGTCGCCTGACACCTGTGGTGGAGAATACGCACAACGTCACCATGTGGGATTAGTGTTGAGAAAGAGAGTGATAAGAACGACATCGTACATAAACAGTGCAAGATATTTAGGTATATTTACCTGGTTACTGGTGTCGCGCTCCAGGCCTCTCTCGTCTGCGGTCTCTATCACCTCTCTAACCTGCTCAATGAAGGACTCCCTCTCACTCTCCAGGATAAACTCACTCTGGACCTGCATGGACGCACACACACACACACACCACAACAGTGAGTTACACAATATACGTTGATGGTATACATGTGTGTACGGCCGTTAGCATTTTCAGATGGAGGCAGGAGATTAAATACAGGCAGTGGGACCCAGCAGGTGTGCCCCCCCGTACCATGATCTTCGCTATCTCCTCAGGGTTGTCCCCGTCAAGGTCAAACTTGAAGGTCACCATCTTCCTGTTGTGCGTCTCCAGCTGGCACTCTGCCACCCTGTCTCCCAGATTAGAGATCTACCCGCACGCGGAGACACAAGCAAACACACATTTAGACACACACACACACACACACATATATGCAGGATAAGACGGCTACCCTGTCTGTTGAATCATGGATTTAATAATTTGTTCATTTAGCCATTTCTACTGTGAAGTAAAGTGACGGCTGTGGTGAGGTCAGCTCTACAGTCCAAGGTGTGTTTTCGATGAGCGTCTGGGCTATTGTTTGTGCTCACATTGAGGACGTTCAGCTTGGCCTTGCCCGTCTTCTCGTGGCGCGAGCGGCTTCGCACCGAGCGCCGCTGGTGCCGCTTCAGCGAGCGACCCTCGTGAAGCCCGCCACCGCCCTCGTTCCCATCGCTCAGACCTGACGTCTCCGAGTAGCCACTGGGAGAGAAACACAAACACAGAGAGAGTGAGAGAGGAAGCGAGAGAGAGAGAGAGAGAGAGAGACAGACAGACAGACAGACAAGACGGACGGACGGAGGGAGGGAGATACAGAGAGAGAGCAAGAGAGAGAGAGACAAAGAGAGAGGGAGGAGGGGAGAGACAGAGAGACAGAGAGAGAGAGAGAGAGGGGGGGGGGAGAGAGGAGGGGAGAGATTGAATCATGACAAAGTTTTGACGGTTAATCGTGAAAGAGTTTATAATGTCACCATTAAATCATGACAGCCAGACGGATAGTTGGAAAATGTTACCTCTCTATAGATGATTGCTGCACTTGAGGTGGTTGAAGTTGAAATTGAGACTGCTCAGGAGTCTGAGAGGCAGGCTGAAACACACACCCACACACACCACAATTATCACTTGCGATCATCATCTCCATCTCTATAATCATCATCATCAGTGAAGAAGAAGGGGAAAGAATTTGAAAGGAAGCGAGACTATGAAGTGTTATGTGCGGCACTTTCAGCACAAATGAAAATACCTTCCCACCAAGTGCATCAAACTTAACCACGCCATTTATCTGTACGGATAACATATGCCTAGCAATTTCCACGTCTGTCTGAAGCTATAACACCACCTTTGTTAAGTGAGCGTTCATCACTCTTATCCACCGAAAACCAGTGTTTCTGTTTAAACATCCGCTCCGCAACGCGACTAATATGAGGCAATCCAAACTGACAGAACCGCACGTTGACAACTTCTACCGCCGTTCTCCTAACGTTACGACGATCGGCATAGGTGCGAACCACAGGCAGTAGTATTGGTGGCGCGGGCTGTCCGTCACCTGTACCTGGGGAGGGGTTTCCGTGGGAGGGTCAGGAGGGGCGGTGACAACACTGATGATGGGCACCACAGTGGCCAATGGCTGAGGCCCAGGGGGGGCGGACACAGGAGGAGGAGGAGGAAGAAGAGGAGGAGGGGAAGCTAGGGCTGGCCCGACCACAATAGGAAGTGGAAGAGTGGTGGGAGGGGAAGCGACCCCCCTTGTGGGCATGGCAACAGGAAGGGAGGGCAACGGAGCAGGAAGAGGCGCCATGGCAACAGTAGAGGAGGAGGACGAAGTCGCATTAGGCTGAGAATAGGGTAAAGAGGGGTAGAAGGAAAACAATGTAGGTAAATGAAGATAGGACAAGCAGAAGAATAAGCAGGGAGGAGAAATTGTAATTTAGGTTTAAAAAAAAACAGGATAGAAAAGGCGGGTGTGAGGGGAGTGGAAAGGTTAGCGAAAACAGCAAAAAGCTAGGTTGAGGAAATATAACTGACCAAGTTACAGTCAAGAGCCAGTATTGGGACAGCAAAAGTAGGAAAAAATATAGGTTTTTTGATAGCGAAATCTGTGGGGGCGTTTTCTACGCATTGACCATAACCCCTCCAATAGGAACAACTGCTTACCGACCCAATACTGACTGTAGGGGGCAACTTCGAACTGCAACCACTCAAACAGCAAGACACATCCAACAGCGATGGTTCATTCAAGTACCAAGACATTGGACGCCACGGGACAATGTGACATTAAACACGAGGAGACAGGCAACTCCCATGCAGTCACCACAAAATACTACAGTTAGTCTACCGCTTGAACTGTAGACACCATCAACACAAAACACCACACATGATGACAATGCCTTTTCTTCAGAAACCGTTCTGTAATCACTATGTCGTGGTTTATATTGAGAAACTCTCCAAAATAAAAATGATATTGTCAGACCTTGTTTTTTTTTATTTCCGTTCATTGCTATATCACCAATCTTGTTTTCCATTAGAGGTTTTTTTAACATTGAGACACCTAATCGATTTGTGATTTTGCTGAGCTGCACACACACACACACACACACACACACACACCTTGCACAGAGCTAGCTGGTAGAGAATATAGAGGTGTTCTATACTAGGAGATGGGCTGAGCTCACAGAACTACACACACCACACCACAAAGTACATTCACCAGGTACAGTATGAATACACACACACACACACACACACACACACACGACAAAATACATTCACCACATAGGTACAGTATGAATACACGTATGAATACACGAATACATGTATGATAATTAACACACACACACACACACACAAAACCAAACCCCATATTAAATGAAGACAGCATGCCGACGAGTTTGCCAGTAACAGACCAAAAAGAGAACAAAAAGACTCAAATTAGGAAGAATCGTTTTAAAAGACACGGCATGCAAACATAACACAGACATGTGATTTGCATTTCTCTATTTTTCTTGTACTCTGCAAGTAAGTTAAATTGTGGTTGTCTGTAACCAATGGGTGTATTGTATGGATGTTTTTATCCAGTTAGTCCCGATATTGAATCAGCCTTGATAAGCGAGGTCAGGGCAGACGTTTACGTGTAGTACACCGGTGTGCACAAATGTGAATGCGATATATCACACGTTTGAATTCTTATCCCTGTGTGCCTTTAAGCTGGGGAATCTAATTGTGTGACTGTTATTTTGTGGTTGTTGTTGTGGTGGTGGTTCAGTTGGTGCCGCCCAGTGGGTCTCCGTTACCTGTGCAGGTGACTGAGAGGGGCTCTGGATGGACGCGGTGCTGCTGGGCTGACTGGGCGCAGCAACCTGAGAGAAGCAGAGAGGAAGAGAGACCGAGGAAAGCGTTACAAACAACGCAAATATGAAAACAGGGCTGAGCGGGGCTGGAGACGGAGACAGAAAGAGCGGAAAAAGAGTCGAGAGGAGCTTGGGGTGAAATGGGGAAGATGCAGGAGAGAATAAACAAATCTTGAAAGTTGAAGAGATTTTTAGTTGATGTTGGTTTTACAATATCAAGTAAAATACAAACAAATCATCGCCTGTATAATATAACTAAATATAACATATATATTAAATGTCAACTGTTTTGTTTGTTCAACTCGTCAGAGTAAAACCATCATGTCACCTACCGTGGGGATAGTGTGACGACGCCAATGGCGATCGGACTTATTAACACTAAACCAAGCGGCATTCCATTGAATCGTGACCCGAGACGTTTGATCTGCCATTAACCTCCTGTTTCACGCTCAATCAAATCAGCTTAGCCGTGCAATTACTTCATAACGAGGGCCGGGGGAGCGCACTCGGGGGGCGGTGTGGTGCGTGTGCCCCTGGGCACCCTGGGCACCGGGCCACAGCCTGGGGACAACCAAACCCGCATACTGGCTAAACCCCTTCAAGCGATGGCAGCCGCTTCAAAGATTTCTTATCGAATTTAGTCAGATAAAAAACCGAGTTGAGGAGTTATAAGGTGCCCTGGGAAAGCGAGATTCACAGTCTCGGATGGCAGATGGGAAAATTGAAGAGAGATAAGGGAAAGGAAGTAAATATTGTTCAACGTGGGAAAATATTAAGAAAAAGAGCGATGGAAGAAACAAGGTCAAGAATGTGTCAAATAGAGGAAGAAGAAAGAGATTGGTCTTTCTACCTGAGTGGGAGGCATTGTGATGTAGAAACCTCCATACTATAAAGAAAAACACAGTTCAGAGTGGGAGATGCAGATTCCTAGTAGCGTGGTGGGGGAGTGATTAGTGTGGGAGTAAAGTATGTGATGTAGGGAGTAGGGAGGACGTTTAGGGGACAACAGAGATGTTGAGAGTATGTATTGTTAGAGAGTATGAATTAGGCTGAACAAGACAAACAACTACAGCTAAATGATGAATAATATCGTATTGCAGCAAAATCCATCAACGTAATGAAATTACTTGGCCAGTGAATTACAATGTTCTCATAACAGAAAACTGTATATATCCAAAGACACAACATTTTTTTGTATTCACGTATGCATTGAAATTGCTGCCAGGAGAAAGTCTTGAAACTACATGCTTGCCTGCTGATATATTTATGGTTCATAGGAGACAGTACAGCTGGGCTAGACTATAACGAAAACACCAATGGAGGCTAACGTGAGTGTGATGTACATCATCTACCATTTAATTTAATTCATTTAATTTAATTTCAAGCCTTTATTCAAACTCGAATAACCACTGAGGTTGCCCTCACTTACAATGATGTCGAGTTACAGATAAGTTAAAAATAAATAGGACAAAACACAGATGAGAAGAAAGAAAAATCGGTGAAAACAGTTACACATTGAAGCAGGGAGGTTTGTGATCAGGGTTGTAAATTCTCCATAGATTCGTAGAGTACTGATTTTTTTTAAGCGCGTGTTTGCGGGACCATAGGCGAGTCATGAGTGAGTGGGATGGGCAGCGTTTACCTGTTGCAGGTTTCCAGGGGGTGTAGGCTGGGAGGGGGCCGCGGCTAGGGGGGGTCCGGTGGCAGGCTGAGGGGTGGGGGTCTGTACCTGCTACGGAGAGATGTGGCAACGCGCGGTGGAGGTGGAGGGAAAAACAAAAAAACAATTAGAACCCATTTATGGCGTTCAAAACCACAACACACTCGATGAAGAAAAATGTGTGTAATATATGGAAAGTCGAATTTAAAAGTTGCAGTGCACATTTTTTTGCCTCCACTTTTTCACAAACACAAACACGGCGATTGGAAATTTAGCTCTCCGCCGGGACATGCATGCGTTAATATAAAAAACCAGCAGTACGAGCGTAACGAGGTTAGTCTATTTGTGAGTCGTTTGCATGCAGCGAAGGTCCCGCGATCGGATACCGGATAGCGGAAGTGCAGGTTATGATAAAGTAGGCAGAACACGCAAAAGCTGCTTGCAGTGTTTACGGGGGGGGGGACAAATTAAGTCATAGAGCCTACCAACGATAAGCGACACATAAACCTTAATGAGTATTTCTGTATTTTATTCTATAGTCGAGCCGAGACAGAATATGTCCGGCTAATAATGTCTCTACTTATTCTCCAGCAGCATTCTCTGCTGTGCATGGTGACACAGGCTAATACTAATTGGGCTCCCGGAGCTAACAGTGCTAATCGTGCCAACAGGTGTTGTATGGCAACAGCGGATGAACCCTTAGAAGGCCATGTGTGAGGATATACTTGTGTTCGAGCTCACCCTACTAAAACACTCTTGTAGCGGGAGCTTGCTCAAGTATTTCTGCACCAGATGCGCTATCTGTACTTACAGTCAACGCTAACAGAATGAGCGAAAATCTTGTAGAAAATAAGACATGATGGTGAAGTAAAACACACAATACAGAAAACAGGGTCTGGGGAACTCAACTTAAAGTGAGGAAGAGAAAGGAGGGAGAAAGCATTTTTTGGTTAAGAGGAACAAAAAAAAGAAAAAAGTAGTATCGCAGGATGGCGTT
Organism: Merluccius productus; assembly: GCA_027122695.1. NCBI lineage: Eukaryota > Metazoa > Chordata > Actinopteri > Gadiformes > Merlucciidae > Merluccius > Merluccius productus. The sequence continues at coordinate 62,086 of JAOPJI010000107.1, forward strand.
GATTTCAGCTTGCTAAGGGTTTAATAAATGTCATCTGTGACCTTTGAACCTTGTGTTCAAAACGCATGATGTCAACGTACATTTGCTGGAATAGGGTGGCTCAAAGCCACGGTTTTAAGCAACAAAATACATAACAGACATAATCTGCATTATGACAATGCTAGTCCAACCCCCTTCGCTTTTGTTGTATGTTTCTGTGCGTTTGTCCGTACAAAATCAACAAAGTCACTTAACTCTATCGTACTCATTATTAAGAGGCTTAGTTAACTTAACGCTTCACAAATAAGAATATGAATAAGAATACTGTGGATAACACAAACATGTATAATACTGTATATAGATTTTACCTTCCAGAGTGAGAACTAAATGGCTAAATAGACTTTGGATTTGCACAAGCAACACTGCGGGTATATGTGGTATATACCTGCACAAACACACATTTCTCATATACTGTCATATATGAACATACACACAAAAATTCTACTTACTGGTATCCACAAGTAAACAAAATACATTAAAAAAACAAAAAGACAAACAGAAGGGAGTGTGGACCGTTTGCTTCAAAAGCTTTTACACCAGAGTGTGTCACAAAATCTACCTTCAGAATGGCACCATGTGCCACGGTGACAGTTATGTTCAGTGTATTACTTCATGTTCCCACTGATTGGAATTATTGATTGATGACACATTTGTATTGTGCGACAGATTAACGCTAGACCATTGACTTGTCTAAGATGTGTCACTTGTCTACACTAGGATGCGGTCGAAAGCCGCCTTTATGGTTTCCCTCGAATTTCAGTTTTTAAATTGCTGTGGGATTCAGCTGCGACACATTAAAGTAGGTCAGTAATACCCCCCCCCCCCCCGGCCCCCCAACACATCTGGAAAGCAGGTGAGACACACGCTGGAGTATAAACATTTTGAAGACGTTAAAATTAAAAAATTAAAACACAGAACGTTGACAGGATGAAAAAAAAAGACAAAATAAGGGCTAGCTGGGACTACAATGGAGGTTTACAACAATAGCACCGGTACGAGGAGCCCCCCACCGAGTCAAATTACTATTAACCCATTCTCTCCGTTACTTTTCAGGAGATGGAGATCGTCTACAATCTCAATAATTTGAATTTGAATAAGAAAACGCTTTTTCCAAGCATTGGAAAAAATGTCGGCATTAAATTAACATACGCTCCAGGCTAAAAAGTAACTGAATGAAAGCTAGTAATTGACTCGGGGGAATATTATACCACATGGCTTAGTACCAGAGTGGGGTTAGCGGCCTGCATGGCCAGCAACGACTCATGGTACGTCATATCGGGTTGGGCCGGCAGCGCGCCTCCGTGGCGGACCCAGGCGCTCTGGATCAGAGACCCCAGCGGCCCCGCGGACGGCGCCCCCCCCGGCGGGAGCTCGGAGGACGGCGTGAGGAGGAGAAAGCTCTGCTGGGAGGGCGGGTGTCCCTGGAGCTCGGCCGGCAGCGCCCTGCCGGCCGGGTGCTGCTGATCGTAGAGCGAGGAGGAGGAGGAAGGGTGAGGGATGGACTGAGCGGCGGACGAGGCGTCGGCCGCAGGGGGGAGAGGCGGGGGCGGGGGGGATTGGTACTCCCCCGCGTCGGAGGAGGCCACCGAGTCGCTAGAAGGTTCCGGGCTCTTGTCCCGAGCGGCTCCTCCTCCGCCGGCGTGGTGCAGGAGGAGACTCCCCGGGGGTAAGGGGAGCTCAGGGCTGATGAGCGAGTACAGCTCCTCCGTTACGGGCTGGAGGCGGCTGTAGGACCCGGAGCTGCCCGACCCGGACCCCGTGCTCTCCTCCAGCTGAAGGTCCATGGAGCTCCTGCGCGGCCGGTACAGTCTGGACGCCAGGAGGCTCGGATCGCCGGCGGCGGCGGCGGCCGCTGCGGCCAGGTGGTACTCGAACACGCTTCCGGGGGGAGGCGGGGCCTCGCTCATCACTGGCGGAGCGGAGAGGGGGAAGGAGGCGGAAGAGGGATGCTGAGGCTGATAGCACCCCTCCGACGAGGACGGAGCGAAGGCAGCGGAGGAGGCGTTGATTGGGGGCAGTGGCTGTGGAATCGGGCTGTGGGCGCCCATCCTCTGCATCATGTGGGGGTGCAAAAAGGCTGCGGGAGGCGGGGGTACGGGGTCGTAGCCCAAACTAGCGGCGGCCGCCGCTGCTTGCATCTGTTGGTGGAAATTCAACTGGCTGAGTTGGTTGGCGGCCAGCTGGTATCCCCCGTATGCCATGGCCTCGTATTGGTCCAGGAGAGCAGCTTGATTCAGGCTCAGTCTCCTCACCACCTCCTCTTGCTCTGCCCGGATGTCTTTATAGCCATACATGCTGGGGTCAGACTGTCCCGGATGATGCAGGGGCTCGCCCACACCCAGCCTTTGGGCGGCGGCGGCAAAACCGGGGTTGACCATGTAGAGGGGAGGGGCCTCCACGGCCTCTAGGCCAGAGAAGGGGTGCAGGCTGCTGCCGTAGCGGGGGTAGGCGGGCTGGAAGTGTCGGGTGTGGGCCTCCAGGATGGACGTGCTTTTGCGTCGCTGGGTGTTGTAGGCCTTCGGGGGGGCGGCGGGAGGGGGGGAGAAGGAAATGGGGCGCTCGGGGATGGAGGGGAAGAAATAAGCGGGGGGGTCGGGGCCTCCTCCTCCGCCTCCTCCTGCACTTGCTCCTACTCCTCCGCAGTAGTGGTGTTGCATTGACGGCGGCGGCTGCTGTGACAAGATACATGGGATTTAAAGGAGAGAGTGAAGCAGAGAGAGAGCCACAGACGTCGGCCATTTAATGAGAGAAAACAGCGAAAGCATTTTCATTTCAACAGTCAAACAGAAGAAAAATGCATGTTGCTCCTACTATACAAACAGAGGTATTGATAAGATCAGAGCTGTAGAAGGAAGTCAAAACTGGATGAGGTGAAAGACACACATACAGAGAGTACAGTAATACAGACAGACAGACCAAAGCACATTACTGACAGAACAGACAGACAGACTGGCAGACAGACAGGACATAGAGATTATGAAGTCATTGATACAGTGACAGCTCGCAGGGAGACGGAGACCAGGATATTAAATACAGTGATGCCCAGCACCCGACGCCTGGCCCCATGAGGACAACAAAAACCGCATTCATCTGCAAATTGTTTAAGTTTGCCCATTACAATAATGCAATCTTTTTTTCTTTTTTTTTTTAACTTTTCACTTCTAAAAATATATCAATCTTTTCAACTGGGGAATAATGTAATGTACACAGACAACAACTACTCCAGAATTCGGGGAGGCATAGACTGATGTAATAAAGGAAAAGTACATCAGCTAATAGTTCTTCTTGTCATGTGAGTTGGGGGTTTTCAGGACACAATGGAGGTCTGTTCCAGTGTCCAAACTCAACCCAGATTTTAGGGTTAGATGGGGTGGAAAATGGTCTGTTCATACTGCCATTTCCTAATGTGGGATATGAGGCACTCAGAGAACGTATGGGAATGGGATATAAAAAATGCAATACACTTTGAATTAATTTGATATAATAACCTAACACATATCATATAATGATACTATAACATGTTTCTGTTGTCCTCGTGAGAAATAGAAGCTAAAACCAAAGAGCCTAGCTGAGGGTCTGATCCATGCATCTGTATTTAATGAGAACCAGGGATGTTCTAGGTAGGCTTAGCTATTCAAAGGAGATCAAAGGGGGAAAAGAAAACTGAGATTCACACAAGTGTCTGAATTTGCGCCGATACTAAGCGAATAGGATGTAGGAGTTAATCAAGTTCCTGGTGCCCTACCCTTCGAGTTGATATTGGTTTGCTGAGTGTATATACAGCAAAATAATAGGTCTACGATCCAAAATGATGACCTCATATACTTCATCAGTAAGCTGAATATTTTATATTTTATGTTAATGGGGTTCAATTTAATTTGGCGAGACTCCATATTGAAGTGACCATGCACCTCTATGTAGAATATACAAGAGGGTGGCTGTTTAATTAAATAGAGGCTATTTATTTAATGCGTAGGCATTACATTTAATAATTACCCTGACCAATCAGCGCCAAATATAAACAGGAGTGAGTCAGAGTGGTTTTGGTTTTCCGCCATTGAACATTACGTTACCATTCACATAAAACATACATGCTTTTTTTAGCTCTGTATGGGACGTTCCTTTAATTATTCTTTACTCTATTATTCGTATTCTTATCATTTTGTTTGTTACAACTACTAAGTGTCCTGCAGATGATTGCATTATTTCCTTAATGATTCGGTACAAAGCAACATGGAATATTAATGAATCAGTCACGTTGCCATCTAGCTGGCGTCTCTAGCTGGCATTCAAGCCCAGCATTGGAAACCTGGCATTCGATGAGATGTCCTAATGCAGTAGATTTCAGCCAACCGCTAATTGAAGCTGAGCGAACATATGATCATCAAGCGACACTAGCACCTCCTGCTGCAAATCCTATCCCTCACACACGTAGCTCTTCAGACACACGTGTCGGCCTCCTTCTCTTTTCTCTCTCTCTCTCTCTCTCTCTCTCTCTGTTAAACTCTACCCATCCCTGGTTCCCGCCACTGCCGTGGCCCCCCTGGGGGTCGGACCGTAACCTACGGGGGTGGAGAAGAGGGCGGGGAGGCTGGCCCTCCGCTGCCGGGCCCTGGGCGGAGCCGGGGTGGAGTGGAGGGGCAGCACCGTCTCCAAAGCCGTGGAGAGGCGACCCGCGAACGTGTCCCTCTCGCCGGGGAGGGAGACGCGGGCGGGGGGTGCGTAGGACATGTCTGGAGGAGGAGTGGACGGTGGCATTGGGGGAGCAGCCAGGTGGAAAGGGACATGGGGGAAGGAGGTGTAGGAGGAGTAGGAGGAGGAGGGGACGCATACTGACATGCTACGGCCTCGGCGGCGGTGGGAGACGGGC
>JAOPJI010000107.1:92548-104197 GCA_027122695.1 Merluccius productus
AGAGAGAGAGAGAGAGAGAGAGAGAGAGAGAGAGAGAGAGAGAGAGAGAGAGAGAGAGAGAGAGAGAGAGAGGAGAGCGAGGGACCATATGGTTTGAATAAGAATGATTGAAAAGCGAGTGAATAACGTACAGCAAGGTTCAGAAGGAGGAGTGCAAAGAGGGGACGAGGGGGAGAGAGAGGGAGAAAGAGAGGGAGATATATCTCATACATGTCTGCCTTGGGTTTCAGGAAGAGAAAAAAAAAAACATCAACATTTATAATTCACTCCTTCCCATTCTCCCTTTTCTTTCTTCCTCAGCCTGGCTCTATAGTATTTTCATTATCAACCTCTCCCTCTTTCTAACAGACTTATTCACTTATTATCTGTAACCCAACCCTCTCCCTCCCTCCCTCTCCCTCTCCCTCTCTATCTCTCTCTCTCTCTCTCTCTCATTCTCTAACTATTGCGCTCGCCCCACTAGTTAGGCGGTTTTTGGTTTCCCATCAATCACCGCTCGACATATTGCAGTAACCAGGGACATGTGTCTGACTGCACTGGGGGCATGTGTGTGCGTGTGTGTGCGTGTGCATGTGTGTGTACGTGTGTGCACATTTATGTGTGCGTGTGTGTGTGTGTGTGTGTGTATGTGTGTACATTCATGTGTGTGTTCATTTGTGTGTGTATGTATGTGTGTACATTCATGTGTGTTCGTGTGTGTGTGTGTGTGTGTGTTCATGTGTGTGTGTGTTGTAACCCAACCTAGTTTTTATTGCTGGAAGTCGGTCGGTCATATCTGCAGAAAGCGCGCGGTGCTATGCAGGTAACATACAACATGCTTCGACTTAATCTCGGGTTACGACACAAAAAAAAGTTTTGTTCCTGAATTCGTGTTTTAGCTTTTCTACACCGTCCGAGGGTCTGTTTGACGAACGCAGACCGGTCGGTGTGTGATGTCATCACAACACAACACGCGTGGGGGTTTTCCTTGTTGACAATGGCTGTAGTGGCAAGTAAGTGCGATTGTGAAGGCTGATACGCTTCATGTGGTATACATCAATGTCAGTGCAGTCGTCACTAGAAAACTAGTGACGACTGCACTGATATCACCTACTAGGAATTTAATCGACGACGACAGTCCCAACATGCCAAAGCATGTTCGCTAAGTTTTAAAACTGATTTTAACTTTAGTCTAAAAAAAGGAAAAAGGCAGAAAGGGGAATTGTCGATTGTTTTCACTTTTGACAATCAAATCCGTTCTTTAGGCTGGTGTTGGTAATCTCCATGTGAGCGTGTGCCAACTGAACAATAGATGCCATCTCTGGCTATCACTGTATCACCAGCTATCTCACGCGCACAAACACACACGCACACACACACACACACACACAAGCACACACACATACACAACAAGCGTGACACGCATGAGGTAATGCCAGCTATTGTATTTCGTTCTATGTGGCCCTCTTATCTTCCCTTAGATTGTCTTCCTCATCACTTCTTGTCACTCTCTGCTGCGCTTCAAATCCTTCTTTCCTATCGCTCATCATGGTCTAACCGCCGTTCTCCTCCTCTTCATCCCACCGCTCCTCTCTCTGCATCACCGTGGTCACGTGGTCAAGAGCGAGAGTGAGTCATCCGAAAACAGGTAAACATCATGTGCGCCACAATGCGACAGCCAGTCCGGCGGTAATGAGAGGAAATCTGGGGATAACGAAGTGTCCCTCCTCCGCGGCGTTAATCCTCCATCCAGCGGCTAACATCGAGAGCTAATCCCAATCCTAACAAGCACCCCGGTTATATCGACCCGCTGAAAAAGCCTCTTATTGCTGCAGCCTTTCTCCTTCCTGTCTGAGAACACGACGCACGCTGAGTCACACTCAAATACACAAAGCACGGCGACACATGCGCACGAGCGTATCACATATCAGACACACTGACCTATATGTGCCCGCGGGCCTACCTTGGATCACACACGAACGCAGAACTTGGCTCAAGACGATCACATTGTTCAACGCTAAAAATGAATAGAAATAAGCCAAAGTGGGCCACACAGAGTTAGCAGCGGGGGAAACGGGACTTAGCGGTTTGTTAGCATCCTGTTATTAAGGATGTCTTCCTCTAATCACCTGGCCATTGTGTTAATACAGACTTATACTTAATTATTATTATCCGGATTCCAGGTCAGGCCAGCTCACCATTTCCCCTGTAAAGACAGCAAGAAAGACCTATTCATTCACCGATTGTGCATTGGTCTTGATGGCGACTATTAAGAGTGCATTATAACTTGTAACAATGGCCGCCTTTGTGGCTCAGTTAGAATACAAGGCTCCAATAACTTTGGCGTGCGCATTAGGAAATTTCCCAATCACTGGCATCGGCCTCAGAATGAATGGGAAGAGTAACAAGCAGCAACGTCTGATGAAACCGAACCACAGACAGAAATAGTAACAATAAAAACAGACCCCATGCTAAAGGAAACATGTTTGTGTGTGTGTGTGTATCGGGGGGCGGTATAAAAATACTTTCTTATCCATTAAGACGTCTGCTCAGCATGTAGCAGCATAAAATGGGCTATGGCGTTTTGCATGAAAACAAATCAGTGCCTTGCCTGATTCATAGGGTAGCCGGGCGACCTTTGAACTGTAACTCGGGATTAATTGAAGCCTGAGACATTGCAAGATGACGTTGAACATAAATCTCTCTCCCGGTCTACCTTGGAAGGACGAGAAAGTCTTTGAAACCACAAGGATTTGACCCCTCTCCTTTAAGGCAGGCCCCAAGCCCCAGCACAGTGATTGATTCAGGCCATAGAAGTGGCAGTATAGCGTGGTAATAGGGCACGAAATCATGGTTAACTCTCACCACAGGTCACCAACACACACATCTTGAAAACCGCCTCGTACATTTACCCAGTAGTCCAACCCTAAATAACTGAAATACCCTTTAATTTTAGGATTGAGGGCAATAAAGCTCACCATGTGATCTCATAGATAGATATCTAGCTAGCCCAAATATTTGAATAGTCGTGAAGTATCCTTCAGTATTTTTGTATTCGAACATTATAACATTACTGTTGTTGTAGTTTAGTACACCGTCATAATTTGTTCACATTACTTTGCCTTTAAGAGTGCCATTACCTTTAATCAGCGAGGTTGTCAGTGATGACATACTAATAAAGGCGCTGTTGTTATTATATTTTAGCCATATACATCCTTGTTTTTAGCAAGTAGCAGCTTCTGCTTTTTTCCTCTCGACTGAGACGATGTTTCTCGAGTGGTAATCCCCACACTCGCTAGTACATTGTACCACTTTGAGAAACAGCAAGACTGATGAGCCGGCAAGATTTGTTGTCACTCGGAGCACTTAAAAAAAATAAAATAACCGACAGCCTGTTAACCTGCTATATGCTTATCATAACCAAGTGCATTCATGTCATAAATTAGTTGTAATAAAAGCCTCGTAATAATCAGTTTTATTTAATAATGCTCGGGGCACATGCTCACACAATGCCTTACCGGCATTAACAGGTTTAGGTGTTTAACTATTCAAATATACCTCCGGAAACTTAACGATTATCGGACGCTTGAAATACGAAAGTATGAATTCGGGCCAGCCCTCCTTTACAATGAAAAAAAATACATCCGTAAATTATTATTTTTTTTTTAAAGGTCATAGGCTTTCGTCCATTTTTTATTGGAAAATGTATTCTTATCGGATTACGGTTAACGACCGGTTAACGAGTGTCGGTTATCGGTCCAAAAAAGTCAGAATTCATGCCAGCTTCATGCCACTAAAAAGGAATTACTACCTGATTGTACATGATACTACAAAACAACACTTGGATTTCCAAACATAGATTTCCAAATCGATAAGATACATGGGAACTGTGGTTCTTGTCAGGACTTGTGTGTAGCGTGACGGCAAGTTGTTCGGCGATAAAATGTGTCATTTTCTGTTTAAATGCGATGACTGCGCCCTTCACGGTGAGTTGGAGCAGAGTTTCTCCGCATGCATATCCCTGAGGGACGTGGGCCAGGTCGGGAATCAACCGCCGACCGTCACGGCCGGCGCCTCAGCCTACTGGGCCTCTGCTCCACAACAGCCATGCGACCGTCTAGATCCCACGCCGAGTGGTCATGAGGTCAGCGGTCCCTAATGAGACGGACACGCCTGCACTAGCAGTTGCTGCTGCCGAGAGGAGCACACTGCTGTTGTCCATTGATGTGCTGAGAAAACACCCCTGGCTGTGTGTGTGTGTGTGTGTGTGTGTGTCAGTCACTGTATAGTGAGAGCATGACACCATTAGAGTTGCTGGAAATCCAAAAGAGGGCTTGGCTGGTGTTAACAGCTTCAGCGAAGGCCCCTTTTCCTCCCTGGCCACATGTCCCAGATAAGACCGTTACATAATCTAGGGCGGGTGGGGGGTGGGGATGAGGGTGAGGGTGAGGGTGGGGGGTTAGGGTTAGGGTGGAGGGGAGAGTGTATCCCTTTACACGGCACTAAAACCAAAGCTATAACAGTTAATAATAGGCCATAATATGCTTTATCATGTTCTGACTCCTCTTCGACAAGACATATGGGGGCTCTTCATACAGTTAACACTATATGGACAAGTACAGTTTAACACTGAAGCATGCTGAAGTGGGAAGCAATGAGTCGTATGAACAGACAGAGCTAATGTTCAGGGTTTCTATAGCACTTCTTCGGAGGTGTAGATAATTGCCACCCAACTGTTGAAGAGAGAAGAATACAGGACTTGGCGCTTCCAGCCTATTGTTCTGGTTCTGGAGGGGCGTGTCGTCCACATAGGCACAGAAATATTCACATCCGTGTTTTCCTCCCCACCTCATGATATTTAACCTTCTTAAACACAGAGACTGTTTTGGTAGGACTTGTGACGACCGAGGAGAACGTCGACAGCACGGGGAAGGAGCATATTGTGAACGACCGGTAGCTTTTGGGTTTTGTTTGTTTTAGCCGGACTCTTAATCAATGTTTACGTGGCGAGAAATGACAGAGAAACAGCAACAAGGGCTAACCAGTGTCTGGATATGGTGCTTATGGTTATACTGTGTGTGTGTGTGTGTGTGTGTGTGTCTGCGTCACACACACATAAAAATAGAAAAACAAATAAAAATAAGTAATTAAAGCGATGCCGAGACAAATAAAGCTATTTAAAATGAGTCACTCGCTGCGCATAAGCGGTACAGGATTGGACGGCGCAGGAAGCACGGCCCGGTCATATATCATCACCGCCCTCCCAAAACACCAACAAAAAAGCTTTGATACACAGCTGGGGTGTGAACCTCACGTGGATCAAAGCGCTTTGTCAACGTTGTCAAAACCATGTGCACAGTGGGTGTGTGTGTGTGGGTGTGCGTATGTGTGTGTGTGTGTGGGGGGGGTTTTAACGTCTTTTTGAGGCCCTTCATTTTGACTTCTCCACAAGCCGCCCGGGTTGTGGAGAGATTAACGGAGAAGCCTGCAGGGAGGATGCATTCACAGAAGCATGCACACACACACACACACGCGCGCAGGCACACACACGCACAGGCACACACAGGCACACAAACACACACACACACACGCGCACAGTCTCTCTCAAATGGCCTTAACACAAAGCACACAAGCACACACACACACGTGCATGCACAAACACACACATGTACGTACACACACAAACGCACGCATGCGCACACACACACACACACACACACACACACACACACACAGTTTCTCTCACATGCACCCTCAACACAACAAACATGGACACACACACACACACACAAACACAGTTTCTCTCACATGCACGCTCAACACAACAAACCCGGGCGCACACGCACACACTCAAACACACCACTTAACAGGCTCCATCTATATAATAAACATAAAAGAGGGATTAGCCCATTTGAAAACGAGAGAAAGACAGAGAGAAAGAGCGAGTGAGAGAGAGAGACAGAGACAGAGAGACAGAGACATAGAGAGAGAGCGAGTGAGGACAGAGAGAAAGAGGGAGAACAAGCACAAGAGAGAGAGAGAGAGGAAGAGGGAGAGGTTGAGAGAGAGAGAGAGAGAGAGGGAGAGAGAGAGAGAGGTGATGGGAGCATACTAAGGGAAATTAAAGAATGAAAGGCTGAGAGTGAGAGAGAGGGAGGGGGGGAGGAATGTGAGCTGAACATCTTGTGATTTTTGTGGTCTGTTTTCCCTCTCTCTCTCTCCCTCTCTCTCTCCCTCTCTCTCCCCCTTCCTCGCCCTCCCTCCCTCGCCCTGCAGTGGTCTATCTCGACCCACCAGCTGTACAGTTTGAACATGGAAGAGGCACCGGACCGAGGCTCCATGTTGTTGACAGAGTAACAGAGGAGGGTTAACAACACACTCGGGTCACCAGTGAAGCCGTGTCTCGTAGCGCTGGATGGATCTGCCGGGCCGGGCCGGACAGTACGCTCCGGTGTCGGCCTATTAAAACGTGTGTTTGGGTTCACAACTGTGTTTCAACAGTGACAGGGGGGCGTTTCTGTTTTGTTGTTTTCTGAGACAGAACCTATACTGTCAAAGTAGGCCGATATACAGTATATCACTCTGTGTGTGTGTGTGTGTGTGTGTGTGTGTGTGTGTGTGTGTGTGTGTGTGTGTGTGTGTGTGTCATGAAATGTCCAACTGGTTTGGTACTAACTAGTTTGGCCTAATTTATCTTTAATATATGCATTGTTGCCGTTTATACTCAAAACTGATGATATATTTAATTTACTGTAGCATACGTTCTGAACACAATAAGCATTTCATTTTTAATGTTACATTTTTTGTAAACTTGTATTCCACTACATATACTGTGACATATACACTTTCCCACAGGGAACAATGAAGTATCATCTTATTCTGTTTTAGGGGGCGATATTTAGGGCTGGGCAATATATCAATATTATATCGAAATTGTGATATTACACTCGACATCGTCTTAGATTTCGGTTATCGGGTTGTTTTAAAAGCTAAATTACAGCAACGTGATGAAAAAAATGAGAAAGTACTCAAGTACTTTTCATTTTTCAAGTATTTAATTCAAACAGGAGTATACAAAAATAGGCTTTATCATGTGGTTATTTCATATATAATGTTTATTTATTGAATTGACTTATATCGGGACGGAAGATTTTGGCCATGTCACCCGGCCCTATCATATACTTTGTCATTCCCATGTAAAAGACACATCTACACTTGATCTTTTGAAAGGAAAGAGGAAGAGAGATGGAGGGATAAGGGGCGAGGATGAAGGAGAAGTGAGGCTATCGGAACTGCGGTCAGAGGAAGAGGAAATGAGTGACTTTCAATGGGTGTCTTTCCGGTTGGGAAACACTCACAACGAAGAAACGTCCTACAGCTCTTACAATGCCTCTACAATGACACACACTCAGACACTCACACACACACACACACACACACATTTATTTAAAATTTAAAATTTTAAAAAGGGTAACAACTCCAACTGACCACACACACACAGTTTTGAGACATTGATTGACAGGTTGTTAAGTGTTGCGACTGATCACTCCACTCAGACATACACCAACACGGAAATCTCTCCACTTGAAATATTGATGTAGTAAGACGAATGATGGGGAGAAGAGGACAGACTGGGGCAGACAGACCGGGACAAAACGAGAGAGAGAGACAGGGAGGGAGAGAGAGAATAAGAAAGAGACAGACAGACGGACAGACAGAGAGAGAGAAAGAGAGAGAAAGAGAGAGGACAGAATGAGAGGCTGGATTGAATGACACCATGATGCAACCACTGCATGACGTGCACATTCATTCACAATGACACGCACGCGCACACGCACACGCACACGCACACACACAGTGACATTCTGTGTGTCTCACGAGGTTCAGGGTCGTGTTACTGCAGAGGTGCCTGTCTGTCTCAGTGTCTGCGTTGGTCAGCCAGGGAGACAGAGATGTCAATGTCACCGGGGCTGAATCCCACACACATCCACCATCCACCATATCCAACACACACACACACACACACACACACACACACACACACACACACACACACACACTGTGCACTGTGTTTAACCAGAACCAGTGCTGCTGGCTGCTTCACATGTTTCATTAGACTAGGGACCCTGCCTGCCTTTAGAAAAACACCCGCCGCTTACAGTTTGGGGCCAGTATGACGTGTTGGACGGACACAGTATCCACATGGATGTGAGTAGACCGTGCGGAGAAAGGCTGCGAGGTGAGAAAAGTGATCTCCGACAAAAAAAATGAGGGGGAAAAGGAGGATGGGAAGGAAGGGTAGGGGGGACAAGTGAGGGGAGGAGTTGCGGTGAAGTGGGAAGTGAGGACAGGACGAGAACTGCAAAAAGGAGGGCGGTGTTTTCAAAATGGCGGAGAGATACGGAGAGATAATTGCGCTGGGATAATTTTGATTAAGCGCCCGTCACATCAACTGTCTTTTCCTGTGCAATTAGCGCCGGGATGACTAATAGTCCTGAATGGAAATACATCACAAAAGATATGGGTAGAAGAGATCTTCACTTTAATAAGACGCTATTTTTACACCTTAACGGTGTTAAGGGCCATTAAGTTGCACTTGTGCTGCACTTGTGCGGTTTCCTCAAAACCTGGGCATTTCCCACACCCTATCCCATCCCACTGACCTCAGCTGTGGAGCCTGTACGCGTGTTTCAGTCAGCATAATAAGCTTATTGAAACGTAGTTCCTTTGGAGAAAAGGGCTTGTACATCTGCAAGCATGTATGCATAATATAGTGTTTAAACAGCAGGTATATTATTTAAATGTGCCTAATCTCCAAGCAAACATGAACATTTGCCTACAGGTTCTGGCCTCACCTTCAAAGTGGGTGCAGAACCCTGTGGGCTGTGATACTAAAACACCTGCACGTCGACATGTCAACGTGCAAGTCGCGTGACAACCGCGCCGAATGCACGTCAGAGAGGCGGACATCGGCGTATCTAAGCGGCTTGCAGCAGCCTTAGGGATTTTTTTCACACGCTACAAGCGCAAACCGCTGTGGCCATCTTGGCTTCTCTCTGCGTTCTCTTCTCGCGAGCACCTGCGAGCTCCACCGCGCGCGTCGTCTCCATCAGCTCCATGCCCACCAGCTATGAAAGAAAACTGAAGTACATCTGGCTGCAATTAGCTTCACCGAGCGCTGAGGAATAGCTTGGTCGCCATCACGTCGAGGACACCGACTCTTATTTTTATTACTTAACCAAACAAAAAACAGGCAGTCAACACAGACTGTCGTGTCTGAACGGTTACGACGCCTTCACATTACCACTGACCACCTACATACATGCTCGAATGTGGAACGACTGACACAGGTTGTTCTTGGCTTCGGGGACATATTCCCCGTCATAATTTCTTGTTTACGATTTTGGCACGAAAACCGGCCTATTGTTCAAACCGAGCTTCGCCGCGTATATGTTAGAGCCTTGTGGGATGACCTCACGAGACCGCTCGCCACCGCTGCGGTCGGTCAACAGAAAACACACCGAACGTTTAGTCTGGTTTAACAAACTGTATCCTGTAAGTGGATATAACAGTCTACATTGTTTAGCAAACACTGGAATCCATAGTTTCCCACAGTGAGGTTAAAAGCGGTTGGATAATCGTGACATGGAGATTACTTGGCCAACCTTCCCCGGGGGTGAAGGCTAAAAACTAAAAGAAAAGTCAAGGAAACTAACTAGTATTAAAATTCAAATTTATGAGGAAAAGCACCACAGAGTAGCAGATTTTATTATATTGAACATCAATGATCAATGAGTTTTGTGTCCACGTTTTTCTCTCTATTGTTTTTGCACATACAAGCAATAATAGGCAATAAAGAAATACCAACAGTATCGGTGGTGTGTCTGTGTGTGTGTGTGTGTGTATGTGTGGGTGTGTGTGTGCATGTGTGTGTGTGTGCGTGTGTGTGCGTGTGTGCGTACCGTGACTAGAATGAACATCATGCAAACAGCTGACGTACGCATGATTCCTACGTTGACAGTGAACGTCAGTCAGTTCAGCAACAGGTGCCAAACGGCGACATCAGCAAAAAATGTATGCTTCCAGAGCGCCGACAAATAAATCATCTGAACATTCGCACCGACAAGAGAACAAGAACCAGTTTACAAAACAGAACAAGACAAGAGTTAAGAGCGTGGCTTTTATTCAAATGAGTAAACCGTTTGGTTGGTTTCATGCCGGCAGAGGTTTGCATTGTTCAAAAGATTTGGTTCCTGATAACGAAGCTTTCACATGAATGACAGATTCAGCATGGGCCGGCAGGCAGGCAGGCATGCAACTAGGCACACAGTCGCACATCCACAGACGCCGTGGTTTCGGGAAAAAACAGAAGGCGCAGGCAATGACCTGATCACTAATGTGAATCATTTTTTCATGTTCATGCATGAACATGACACCATTGTGACGGCATTGCTGTCAAGAGCCCGATGCCGCACACCATGTCATCCTTGACTCACAACTCACAACCACAGCTTTAAGGATATTTAGGGCTGCACAGGGCATCAAACCCCCGAACCTCCTCTACCTTGCAGATTTGCACGTTTAAAAAACGTTTGTTGCACTGTATCATTTCAGATAACATAAACCACAAAACCAACGTGCCACTTAAATCCTTTTAAGACACATTGTTCTCAGTGGTTGATTGAAGCTACTGTCACTTTGAAACTATCATTAGCTATCTGTGCATAATTGAACCAACAGGACCATAAAAATACCTATTGTACTATTACGGAGGAACAGTTCCAGGTGTCCCTGCCAGCTGCCAGTTGATATGAATCATTCCCGGTCCTGCCTGTTTGTTTCCACCTGTGGGTTTAATGGACGCACCAAATGCAGCTGGACTACCGGCCAGTCCCCACCGGAGCACGGCTACCATGGTGATGACATCATGATGCCAATGGAGATGAAAGAGACCACGTCTCGTATCCATGACGACAGCTGCCAGTTTGACGAGATATTATTTCTTTTTGCCGGTGATGGCATGGCCGCATATAGGTTGGAGAGGCTGAATAAAAAGTAAGCTAGGAAAGAGAATTACGGACGAAAAAAGGAGTTGACGGCGGTTGCCACGAAGGAAATTGTTTTGTTCTTCATCCCCCAGGATGCAGCCGCATTCCTGGGTTCCTAGTTCACTCGGTTGGGAAGTCACACGCAGCGGTCTTCCCAAGCCTTGCCTCACCACTTCCTCTCTACGAAGGCTCGCCTGGTGGCATCTGAGCATATCCATAACCTTCCAGTCGAGCCCTTTCATTTGAGGTGTCGGCATTTGACCTGTTCTGCAGGGTAGGCAGAACAGGTTATGTTTGCCCATAACCCCCGATTTAATAATAGCCTACATTTCAGCACCTACAAACAAAGCACAAGTTGACACTACGGTCAACTTTTAAGATTGGAAAGAAAGAAAAAAGGAAGGAAAAAAAAGAAAGAAAGAAAGAAAGACAGAAAGAAAGACAGAAAGTAAAAATCAAAGAAAGAAAAAGGTAGAGCATAAAGAATGAATCACACGCTGCTCTTACTGCTGCTCACACCTCCAACCCACGAGACTGCTATTTATAGAGAGAGAGAGAGGGGGGGGGGGGAGAGAGAGAGAGAGAGAGAGAGAGAGAGAGAGAGAGAGAGAGAGAGAGAGAG